>RXPK01000965.1:0-125757 GCA_004143645.1 Protaetia brevitarsis | reverse complement strand
CATATACAGGATGTATTCAGATATAGAGGTAATATAATAATATGTAGCAGCTGTATCATATACATCAAAAGTCTTAATGCACAGGGGTCTTCTGTAAGCATAACGAGAAAAAAAATCTTATAATGCCGTGGCTAGATCCGCGCACCTGTGCCAACCTAAATGCTGTCCCGAGTATACCCCCATATCCACTATCATTATGTCATTACCGCTGTTAGTTTTGTGTGGATCGCGCTTTGGTGCAAGCCCCTTTGGAACATTTTACTTAAATTCTTCCGTCTTGAAAAAACGATCCTTTCAGGACCATCATGATTTCATATAGAGAAAATCGAAGTTGATGCATCGGCAAAGCGCGGAATTATAGATTCATGTTTATCATAGTAAAAAGCGGTTTGCAAATTTTCTGTATCTACATTATTTCTGTGTAATTCGATTCAATTCATTTTGCGTTCTGTGATTGAAATATCACAAAGGAATAACTCAATCAATTGGTACCGTTATTATTAACAACTAACTCTCGATTCGACAAAGCAAAAGAAAAAAATTATTACGTTTTTGTAACTACTGAGTTGCATATCCGGTTGAAACTCGCAACGTCTTATCAGGATTATTAAAATAATACTTTGTAGACTTACGTAGAATGCTCTTAAACAATAGGAATGTTTATTTTTAAAAAAGAAGAAATTTAAAATGCCTCAGTTTTGCATTTTACAGGGCGCTGTTGGCCTTTTTATTCAGAATGACGTTAAATGAACTTATGGCATACCATTAAGAATAATACTAAATGAGTTCAATTATTTATACATAATACCCGTTTAGCGGTGCTTAACATGACGTTTCCTTGCATCAGGCCCGGCTAAAGATTTTTGCTCTAAATTTTACTTTTTTTATTTTAATGATGAAATCCGGTTTTTTGCGTTTGTGCTTTATATGTCGTGTAGTTAACACAAGCAAATTTTATTTGATACACCGTTATATGGGATATTTTTTATTGGTAAGTACACAAAAAAATTGTATTTTAAATTCAATATGTAGTTCAAAGTTGCTGCTATTCCACTAGTTTTTATTAATTTGATTTGCTTAATAATGGTACCAGGAACTAGCACCAGCAGAAATCTTACAGGCATTCTTCAATATGGCCATCTTCGTTATACAGGGTGTTAACAACAACGCAAAATTCAAGGGGTTATTCCTTGGCTCTTTAAGATATTGTCCTATGATGATATTGAAAAAAAACCTCTCTGTTTCGCAGATACAGCGAAAAAGTGTTGGACAGAAACTATTCGGGAGTATCGTCGTTGAGGGAAACTACACAATTGTATATAGGTAATTGTGATAATATACTAAATGATAACTTTTTTAATAGTAAACCAACATAGTTTGAAATTTTGGATAAACAGATTTATCGAATAGCCTGTAAATTGTTATATAATAGTCAAGACACGTCTGTCTCTCACGGAGGTTGGCTAGTGATTCCCTTTGAATTGAAATACTCTAACAGACTTCGATAGCGATTGTCTTTCGACAGGCGGGCAAATATAATAATATAATAATATTGCCTCTAACTATGTTTTTTTTTTTATTTATGACCATCTTAGATATCTGATGATTTGTACAAATTAGTTAATTGAGGAAAAGGAATGTTAATTTTTAAAATAGTGTTTTACCTACAAGAGTTTTTAATACAATCACAAGTATAATGACTACTATAAACAATAAACTAAGCCGAAAATTTTAGCAAGAAAAATATCTTTTAATCAAAAATTCTACACTTAGTTATGAAGAAAAGAAATAAACCATTTATCAAGGTATATTTTCAGTTAGAGTTAACAAATGAGAGTGGCTCAATGTTCTTTCCAAATAACATTTCTTGTGGCATATTTTCTTTGGGAACTTTTGACATTTCGTAATTTAAATTTAACTATTCTTGAAATGAAACGAAATTATCAATGAATTTCTCAGTCATACCAACAAACATACTGAACGTAAAAAAAATTTGGTTACTGCTATACAAGCTGCCGACGATGATGCGCATGAATTTTTTTAAGGATATCAAAAACAGTCCTCTTTTGCTGTGGCGTGAAAATGCGCACTTTTTCTATGCGTAGTACCTTCCAATAACGAAACCAAACCGGTTGTACGGTAATATCGCTGATTATCTCCTGCTAATTACTTGTGATCGTTAAACTATCGCAACAAATAGCTATTAAACCCGATTATGCCTACAGCTAAGCCAGCAAAGTGCATATTACCTGTTCGCTCGTAAATATTTTTTATTTATTATATAAATACTTTAGTGTTAAATACACCAATCGTTTGTAAGCGGTTAATAAATAGTAATATGATTTATGAAATTGTTCCACTTATTCTAGGATGATGAAGCGGGTTTTACACTGGCGACAAAGTATTTTATTGGTGCTAGTGTTGGAAACACCGGTAATTTTGTTCGCGTATAAATTGTAATTAAGTTTGTTAATAAATTAAAATATACATTTAGTCGGAACACGTAATTGTGTGACTACGCCGTTAAGGATCAATTTTACACCCGGGTTAACGTGATAGTCATATCATGCAAAACAAATCTGTTATCCTGAAATCTCTGTAGACTGTACTGTGTGAAACGTTCAGCAATTTTTTTTCTTTTTATTTTATATGTATAACTGCAAAACAAATTTTTTTTGTTAATATATCTGGCCCTGACTTGCATTTAAATGTTTTAACTATTTATCATTTTGTCAGCTGTCATTAAACTTATAACTCTGTAAGCAATTACTTATTGCGATTTTCTATATTGTTTCATTTTAACTTGTATATTATTATAGTGCTTCCTAAAGATGTTTTTAATTAAAACGAAATATGGAGGTATTTATTTAGTTTTATTTTCACAGACCATATACTTGTACATTACTCTGATTGTTTACGAAGTCCGGTCGATATTCCCTTTTATCCTTATTGTTAAATTTTTATATACAAAACTTAAAAGTATCACCTCCAAATACAAAGAGCTCTTGTTTATAAAATCCCCTGTAATAATTACGATGGCATCTGAACAGGCCAAGCAGCATTTAGCAGATCGTCTTAAAGGACACAAATCTTCTACTAACATTACTGCATTAAAAAAAACATGAATAATAAATAACTTGAACAATTCCTTTAACTTTGAAAAAACAAACATATTGATGAAAGAAAAAAAATGTAAATTAAGAACAGTTTTAGAAATGATTCAAATTAAAAACAATAAAAACTCTATTAACGACCGTCAAGATATTTCACAATTCTCAAATATATACTTTTCAATTTTATAAGTATCTATACAAATTGCTTTACTAGCTAACTCTGTATACCTTCAAATTCTCACAAACATAATTAAAAACATCTTTCTACTTAACCTTCATAAAACATTTTCACATATGTATAACATCAGAGTAAGATTCCAATTGCAGTTTAAAACATACCCCAGTAACCAACTATATTTATTTCATATTTTATAAATATTTAAAAAATATTAAATCTTTCTGAATATTAGTTATATTAATATAATTGCATAAAATGTATTATAGAAAATATATAGGAAAACATTAAAAAATTTATGTTATGTAGCATTAATAATATTTTATTGCAAATGTTTTCAATAATTTTTCAAAAACTCTGCAAGAATATTTTCTTTGTATTTCTGTAAATATTTTTTATACACAAAAAAAAAAGATGAATTTTGCTTTTGTACATTTGGTGCGTAGGACGAATAATATCAAATGGGTAAAATATGCATACATATAAGTAGTATGTACCTATTTAAATATGGTTTAAGATTAAATTAGATAAAATATCTAATATGATTTAATTAGTATCTAAGTTGAGCGCTGTAACTTTTCTATTAAATATATCTGCGTCTATTATATATTGTATAATATTGTAAGTTGCGAACGTCTACACAACACCTCTATTCATTACGGTGCCGTGTTATAGATTAGTATTTTTATGCGTCTATGATTAGTACATAGAATGCATACGCGCACGTGCGTCTCATCAACGTTTCATTCGTTTGTCCGTTACGTGTTATAGTTTATATAGTAACGATTAGTGCAGATTAGGGTTAACGTGTAATTTAATTGTTGAGGGTGTGTTTTAGTTTTTTGGTGACTACGAGGTAAGCAAAACTTTGAACATATCATGGCATTTATAAGCAATTTGAAATGCTCAAATCGCTATGTACAGAAATCGTTTAATAATATAATTTGTAGATTTTATGCATCATATATGTACTGCATTACCAGATAAATTCTATTATTTGCTATGAGATTCATCTCGGTAACAGCGTCATAACTCAAATAGAGGTTAGAATACGTTGTTTTTTATTGTTTGTACGTAGAATGTTTTCAATATATTATGAAATAAAGTAAAAATAAATATCGTAAGTATTAGAATGTAGCTACCACTCCAATTATGTAAATGCTCCAATGTATTAGTAGGTGTGATAATGTTGTACGATGTTTATTCATGGTATGATCTAATACAATTGGCATTGTTTTAGAGGCCACAAGGAATCGCATGAGAGCGCCACTACCGAATATGAAAAGCTAGACTCAAGGAGTAACTAAAAATAGTATTTTTATATTGGCTTATTCAAATAAAATGATAATAAAACGTTGTTTTTATTTAGAACACTTCAATTAAAAAATAGTGATTAATTTGATAACCTTCAGTATGCCTGAATTATTGATTATTAAACTTGTATGTGAGTGTGAAGAAACAAGTTCTGCCTTTTACCAACTCTATGTATGTTTCAAACTTTTCGTTATCGCATTATACATTCTAAATAACCAAGAACAATTTTAGTTCATTTTGACAAATTAAATAGATTGCATAAAAAATCTCAATTTTCATATAAATATTTTACAAATATAGCGCTTACATTAATTTTAAAATATGGAATAAATATTTTAATTGAATATCTTATCTATATTTGAAAAAATATGAAAATATATTCAAAAAACCTCTCACGAAAAATATTTATAAAATATATTTTTAAAAATATCTATGTATATTTTGTGCTGTTAGGGTAATGACAAAATGAAGCATAAATTTAAAGACACATAATAATTTATACACAAAATTTAATATTAACTTTATTTTATATAATTAAAAAGAAATTATATTAATTTTTTCCAAATTTTATCTAGTTATTTAGTGTGAAATTTCAGGTAAAATTATAAATTTAAGAAATGTTAAATCCATTTTCTAAACAATACGTTACTACCATGAAAATATAATGCCAATTTTTAAAAAAAATCTAGTCAATCTATAAGAATATTAATCTCTGTGTATCATCCAAATATATGATGATTGTTAGAATAGATCAACGCATTTCAGATTAGTCTTTTAATTACTTTTCATTCCGTTGAAGAACGCCTAGAATTACACAAATTTTCAGAAATGATTTTCTGATAAAATGCATTATTTATTACCACAAGTACGCACTTAGAGATATACAACACATCAGGAGATTGCATTATTCAGATTTTACACTATTATGTAAGCATCTTGTTATTGTATTGTCTCTCGTATGCTCTACCGAGCATGGCGTACATACATCCATTATATTCCCTATCCGTTCCAACCGGGCAGATGATCCACTTCGATTAGGACAATTAAGTAAAGCGAGGACGCCGTAAAGGTCACATCGCGGCACTCACCTGCTCTAATCCGACCTGAGCTCGTAGTAAAACGGATCTACCGGCGAATTCGACAATAAATCTCCGGAGGAAGATCGTCGCGTCCGACTCTTTAAGGCAATTGGGACGCGCTATCGAAAGGTGATTTCGAGGTTAAAGGTTAGACGGGAGGTTATAATTTTAAAATTCCGCCATGTTCGATATAAATTAAGCGTTATTAATTAAACTCGTTGTATAGAGAAAACGATACCAAAAAGAGTCTACGATTCGAATAAATGCCATTATTATAATGAACGCGTATATACGTGTGTGTGTCGTGATGAGGATATGTAAAGAAATATGTAAGGAACATGTGTTTAACTTGTATACGATCTTTGAACGCAGATGGTACAGGTGTCTGGTGTATTTGTATGGAAATTGATCACGATTCATTTTTTACAAGTTGTTCTACATTTGTGATATATGTAGAACGCGGTGCTCTTCCATACGTTTATGGTAACAACACGCATATAGACTGAGAAGAACCGTTTTCAGGCGTTCGACGTATAGTCACGAAGTAATTACAGGTTTTAAGTGTGAGACGCAACTTCGCTGGATGGAATAGGAAACACGCTGTGGTGGATATGCAATGAATTTTAATAATTTAACATTATTACGGTCTCATAATAGTAATCGTTATTCCATTATTATATGCATATGAGCATAAAATTATTGCATTAATACTGTGGCAGAAGTAGTGGTTGTAAAGTTACCGATTTTTTCATTTACCGGTAATTTGGTAAATGAAAATTAAAATACCGATTTACCGGTAAATTACCGGTAATTTTCTTTTTTCATGTGTGACATTAATGAAGATTCCCTAAGGAAATAGGGTTAGAAGTTAGGCTAGAATAATACATATTTTGCACAATCTTAAGGCATACACTGTTGAAAATTTTAACACTTTTTTGACTAATATAATAGTCAGGAGAGGTCCACACTCTTTTCGTGTTATTTTGTCGAGAACTATAGCAGTTAAATTTGACGGGCAAAGATAGTCAAGTATTGCCATTGCCTAAGGGTTATTTTGTCCAAGCGGACACGTGGAATTATAAATACTTCTGTCACATTTATATTGATCTAGACTAAGACAAATTTACTAGCTGTTTAACTAAATAAAGAGCATCTATTGGGTGTCTTACACCATTTTCTAAACACAACGTCTTCTTAATATGCAACTCCTATTCTTAGTGCTATAATATTCTCTCTTTAAGACGTTTTCTCAATTATAAATATGGCAAAACCACTCATTCACAAGTTTGGTTTCAACTAAACGTACCAATTTTAAAAATGATTTTTTGAGAACCATTATTAAAATTAAGTGAATGTTTATGCTATTTGATTCAAGTCTAAAACTAATTGCGTAAATAGATGTTCCCAATACATCTTTAAGATTTGAAATTTTTTATGCCCACTGGAATTAACGTTTAATAACACAAAGTTACACTTTGCAAGTCAGTCACATTTGGTGGTTTGTTTGGATATGTTAATACGGAGAATCAAACACGAAAACAGATACACGTGCAATGCAGGTGGTGCGTATAATGCATACTGTATTAGAATAGGTGGGGTTTCTATATTTCTATCCAAGGAAAAATTCTGATTGGTTGACGCTTCTGAATGTCTAGAAAATAGTCAATCCTCATATCTGAACAAAGAATCACACGAAATTCTAGTAATTTCTGTTCTATTAAATACGCGTAGTCAACTCGTCTGGCAAAGTTTGGAAAAATCAACACTAAAATATTTGACTAGCGCAAAATTAACGCCAACACCGTAATATTCTCAACAGTGTAATATTAGAATTTTGTAATAAATATTTGTATTTAATTATTTTAGCAGTTGTTAGAAGTAAAAAAAATATTTAAGGTTCAAATTTTAATGTTATTTTACAATAATGTTGCATTAATGACCTCTTGGATGTGCAAATTTCACACAAGCAAGGACAAAGCTATACAAATTTGTTCATTAATCCTACCCATTGTGGCAGATTTTTAAATTACTTTTCACAAACACCAATTAAATATAAAATTACTACAATTAACAACTTGGTAGACCGATGTATGGAATTTTCTGAAAAAAATTTCGTTCATGATGATATAGAAAAAAATAAAACCATGCTACAAAACAATGATTACCCATTAAATTTTATTAACAAATATATTAAAAAAAGGACTATCCAATTAGAAAAAAAAAAGAAATGGGAAAAAAGGGAAAATAATGAAAATAACAAATACATAGCTTTACCTTATGTCTCAAATTTATCGATGAATATACAAAAGTTACTTCAAAAATATAAGATAAAAGTAGCACACAAACCTAATAACTCGAACATGAATTTTTTCATCAAAACAAAAGATCCTACTATATAAATGAAAATAAGCAAACAAATACAATATACAAAATAGAATGCAAAGAAGGGAGGGAGTGTACGTAGGACAATCTAAACAATACATAGATAAAAGAATATATGCACACAAATATAGCATAGTAACAAACAGTAATGCCACTGCCCTAACCAAGCACACTTTGGAAAAAAAAAAACACAATTTTGACTTTGAAAGAGTAAAAATATTGAATAAAGAGAATAATTGTAATAAACGGTTATTTAAAGAAATGTGGCAAATAAAAAAACATAAAACTGCAATAAACGATAAAAGCGATATAAACAATTTAAGTAAAATTTACGGTTGCTTAATAAGTTCATAAAATATTTAAATTATTTTACAGATCAGTTATTAAAATGAAAAAAAAAAGAAAAAAAAAATAACCAATCAAGAACGCATACACCTTATATATTAAACTTTTAAAGTATTTTTATGCAAAAATATTTTCCGTCATATATGTATTTACAAATATAGTACACATAGTCCTGCGTCTTTGGATAAACATATTGATAGAAATAACATAATAAAAAACAATAAGTAAAAGAAACAAGGTTCGGGAAAATATACGCACTGATATACATTTTATGTGTGTTGGTTGTTCAAGTAATAATTTGATGTCGATGCGTGCGTAATTTGTTATTTAAATAAAAAGTTTTTATAAAATGTTTCATATGACACACTAGTTTTCACTAATTAAATCATCTATATGTTTAATTGAAATTACCCAGGACTATGAGGTATGGCTACAAAGTATAGTTTATTTTTATGTAAAATTACATGTAAATTTTGTTAATTTATAGAAATTGTGAATAACCAAGAGGGAGGATTAAAAAATAAAAATAGTTTGAAATGGATTAAAAGGCAAAATAATCGGTAATCCGAAATGTAACGTAGTTAATGTAAAAAAAAAAACAAATACAATTATATACCGTATGCCCAAACAAATGAAGTTTTCCTTTAATGACCTCTCTAATCTAATCTAAATGACCTCTCATAATGTGTTTTATTCAAAATTGCTATTAATTTAAATACGTGAAATGTTCAACAAAAAAAATTGGAAAAAAAGTCGTGTAGAAATAAAAAGAAAATAAGTCTCAAACAGAATGGATAACGAAAAGCAACGCAAATAAAAGCGAGATTAATGTTCATTTGTTGTTTTGAACGGCAGGAAGCAAAACACCCCACTTTTGAAATTGCACTTGTTGACAAAGGCAGGTACTTCGTCAACAAGTGCAATTTCAATTGTCTCATTTTATGGTTTTTTTTTTGTGTGGATTTTATTTATCTCTCGAAAAAATGCCTCATTTTTTAATATTTAAAAATAATAATACATAAGACCCACATTTCACGTATTCAAATTAATAGTAATTTTGAATACACCACATTATGAAAAGACATTAATGCAACATTATTGTAAAATAACATTAAAATTTTAAGCTTAAATATTTTTTTACTTCTAACCACTGTATAAAATAATTAAATACAAATATTTATTACAAAATTCTAACATTAAGAATTAAGATTGTGAAATTTACAGGATCCTGGAAGAAAACACAAAAAAATAAATGATCGGGGGTGGTTTTCTATTACTAAATTTTGTACGCGAGAAAGATTACAAAAAAAAGCGTGCAACTTAGCTTTGCCCTCGATCAGCTGTCAGCGAGGCGTGGAGATCCTCTCCTATACGGACAGTCAAGGCGAAGCCTATGGAACTGACTCGGCAGCAGCCAAAACAGGTGGCCCAGTATGAATTCCGAAGGAGGTGGGTTCTCCGAAGGACTTAAGAGGTCGCAAAATTCTCAGCCGCACGTAGATAATTTAAAACCTTACACAAGACGAAGGGAAGATTCTAGAGTTAAGAATAAAGGGAATCAAAAAAAACCTCGTTAATTAGCGAGATTGTTCAACGAAGAAAAGAAACAAGAAACAGAATGGCGTTGGAGACGCGTGGTTCTTATATCCCAAAATATCAGATACATCCGCCGTCTGATTCACGAAATTTCCACTTCAAACACAAACAAAGATACGGCCAATGATTATTTCAAGTAAACTTCCAATAAAATCCACAGATGTGTGAGAATATCCAAAATTCCCAAGGAGAGGAAGAATCACTCGTAAGAACGCTTCTATCAACCCCGAAGAAGGAACAGGAACTGGAAAATGAATACGTCACGCATACCGTTCAGAAAACAGCCAATTAAAACAAGAATAAGGACATAGAGGTGCCTTCTAACGTCGAAAAGGTGTAAACACAGATAAGCGGATCTAGATGAAACAGCGATCGATCGAACGAATCAAAGCACGTGACTGATAATGCCGGCGTGAGAAATAACGTTATTCTGTCCAAAACAGACAGACCTAACTCGACCAAGAAATGTCAACAGCTTGGCTTAACACAGGAATTCAAGAAATTAAACAAAAATCTGAGAGCGTTTTAAGTATAAGAATCTATCTGTAAGTAAATGAAAAATAAAAGAATACAAATTCTAGCAAGGCCGCTCTAACAGGAGAAAGAAATACAATCCAAAAACCAAAACTAAACAATAATGCCCATGGTAGTGAAACTACAAGACGCAGGAGCATCTATCAAGGTAAAAGAAGGAAATAGAGTTACGAAAACCTGTCGAAAAGAGCTAGCAGAGAAGGAGATGAACTCGACACAAACTAACACGAGGTAAGCGAAAGAAGAAAATCGTAATATATGTATTATTCTAGCCTGATTTCTAATCCTATTTTCTTGGGGAATCTCCATTAACGTCACACATGAAAAAGAAAATTACCGGTAATTTACCGGTATTTTCATTTTCATTTACCGAATTACCGGTAAATTAAAAAATCGTTAAATTTACAATCACCAATATGTACATAGAGCTGTGGGTAATTAGGAATTCAAATTTTCCACCATAATTTTTAATAACCTTCAAATATGTAGCAGACATATAAACATTTTTTTTCATAAATATATATGCAGAAACCGATAAAAAAGCAGACCTGATTTTAAACACATAGCACATACCCAAACGACATGTTTTTTTAACTCTAGCAAGCTGGCGAAAAGTTCATGATGCTAGAATGTCTCTAAGGAATACATCTGTTGGATATGACGATATTCCCACCATTGTTCTCAAAAGAACAGCACACTCCATAACTGCTCCACTACTACATCTCATAAACTCAATGTTAAAAACAGCTACTTTCACAGAAAAGCTAAAAACCATTATTCATCAAAAGGGTGACTCTAGAAATCTCTCAAACTACTAGCTACTGTTGTTTATATTGTGAATGGCGTTTAAATAAGAGAGAAGCCTCTATTTTATCACAAAGTGTACATGTATCTGCATTGCGTATTAGTTTGCAATAATAGCAGAAAATTTAATAGTACCTACATAATTTGAAATTAAAATAATTATATAACTACATTCTCACATATGATATTTAAGTGTTTACATTCTATATAAAGCGAACCTGTCACTAGAATACTCGCACACACGTCAAGGTAAAAAGATCGCGCCGGGAAAGCTCAACACCACGCGGCATACAGAGATAACAATTTCAGCGCTTTCATTAAGTTTATAGATCCACGCGGGCAATAAAACATCCGCCGATCGGAATTTTCAATCGGACAACTGTTGTAATAAGTAGTTAAGCGTTGCGCTATCACCGCGAGAGATGGCACTTTATGTGGCTCGCATGCGGTACCCCCCTACTGCGAAACCGATAAGCGAGAAGTTGGCCGAGAGTAGTAGAATTATATACATTCTTACAACAATGCTCACGGTTAGAAAAGGAGCAGAGTTTGTCGCAGATCCACAACGCGATGAGAATGTATGTATGAAAGGTGATAATATTTATTTTAGATTCGGAATTTATGTATTATATACGGGATTATTATTTTTTTTTAATTGCGCATAAATTTGTCGTATGCGTAGTTCTAAAAAGAAATGTCAATGCATTGGCAAATAGGTGGCTAGTTATATTAGTTATTATTTTGACGCGTGACATGTTTTGACGTGCCATAGAGCTATTATTACTACTGTGACCTTCGGTCACAGTTACCACTATAATAGTTCTGGAATATTTTATACGGTAATCTATGCAACATTATATTAATTGGGACGTAAAGATGGTTAACGTTTTAGGGCAGCGAATGCGTATTCATCTATTTCGGCAGACGCAGCGTGCGTTATTTCGAGTATATTACCAGCAGATTTACATCTGAAGGAACTTAGATTTTGGTAGCTACGCGAATTACATAGGGTTTAATTACGACAGCAAGAATTAGGTTAGAACCGGGCGATTTAGAAAGGCGAATAGTTATAAGGGACCGTATATGGCTTTCGTGTGTGGTATTTGTCAAACGGTTTTCCGTTAAAGTTTTGCTTGTCAGTATTAACTTTAACTTGCATCAAATTGTAATCTTTGATCCACAACCAACTTTCCTTTCCAAGAATTCTAATCTATTTCTATATTCCTGGTACAAAAGCGGTTACATAGAATCCAGACCAGACAAATTTATCCATCCAGTGACAAATGTTTTTTCGTTCGGTGGACGATCTACTGTGAATGATGATGAAAGTTTTGTTCCAAACACTAATCTCTACATAAAGCTCTCTGAAATCCAATCGTATAAATAATCGATTAACATATTGTTTCTCCTAAAATCCGCAAACAGCCGTTGACATGTACTATTTAATATTATTAATTATACAACGTGTGTATAAATTGTCGCAAAAGCTACACGTAGCGACATACTTCCTTCGTTTCTGAATCGAAAATCTAAATGGTAAAATATGATACTATGCGTCTTCAGGAGCCACTTGAAAGTAACATAGATTTGGCAACACTGTAGTCGCATACTACCGTAATGGTAGTTACAATAGCTGTCAAAATGGACAGACCAGAATTACAAATGACAAATTGGATAACACAAATGATACATAGGTAAAAGCAATAAGAAAGCTTTATTAAAACAGAATTAGTAGTTTTGATTTTTCGAACGCATCTCTTGTAATAAATTAGCGACACTATTACCTACGCATATGTTCAAATTGACATCCGTCTGTTTGTAAACACATTTGCAATCTACGAGGTATTGTCTGTATTACTTGTTCAAGCCTTTCCGGTGTAATTTCTAATACTGCCGCGTTAATTCGTCCTATAACTTCGTCAGCGTCTTGTGGAGGTGTTGTGTAAACTTTCACCTTTACGGTGAACCCCAAACAAAAAAGTCTAAAGGATTTAGGTCGGGAGACCTTGCAGGCCATAAGATAGGACCACCGCGACCAATCCACCTGTTAGGGAAGTGTTCATCCAATCACTCTCTCACATTACGAGAAAAATGTGCCGGAGTTCCATCATGCATGTAAAACATGTTACGGTGTATATTCAATGGCATCTCGTCAATAACTTGTTCTAATACATTTAAATACCCGTTGGCATCAAGTCGATTTAGCAGATAGATTGGCCCAACGACACGGTGATTTACTATAGCTAGCCAAACATTAACTGAAAACTTTCTTTGGTGACCGTATTCCCGAAACGCATGAGGATTTTCATCTGCCCAATTGTGAAAATTATGGGTATTGAGTACACCATCTCTGGTAAACATAGACTCGTCGGTCCAAAGAACACCTCTTAAAAAGTCGCCATCTTCTTGAATCCTATTTAAGATACTATGACAAAAGTTTAAACGGTGTATGTTATCGTTTTCATACAGCGGCTGCACCTTAGTTATATGGTATGGATAAAGAAGGTTTTCACGTAGAACCAAATGAACGGTCTTATTACTGGGGATATTGAATGTGAACGCCAACTGTCGAGTACTGACGGAGGGATCTTCATGTACTGAGTCTAGAATTTCCTCTTCCAGTTGTAATGTACGCCGTTGTCTAGGTCGACCAGCGTTGGCATTGATTTTCTTAAACGAACCAGTTTCACGTAGACGTTGGTCCAGCCGTCGAAATACGTTTCCATTAGGATGTCTCCGGTTTGAAAAACGTACGCGATATTCCTGTTCTGCCATGTTAGCATTTCCATTACAAAAACCGTATACCATATACATATCGGCATATTCATTAAATGTAAAAACCATTGTAAATAAACAAAACAATAATACGAAAACGATAAAAACACTGAAACAGAAAAACTAATCAAGGGGATACGAGTAATCACGAAAAAGAGCAGAGCTTACATAAAATTGAACACTTCAGATTAATGTCAAAATTTGACAGTAATGGTTTTGAATGAAATCAAATTAGAATACAAAGTCATTGTCCTACAATGTTGCTAAATGTGTTTTTCATGAAAGGATGCTTATGACGAAATGTTGAAACCAGGCTCTAAAATCAAGAAGAAACTGTTTACGAAAAAAACAGAAATAAGGAATCGTCTAAATTCAAAATTGCAGCTATCTATACCGACAAATAAGGAACACAAACGCTTATTAAGGAACTAAAAAACCGAACTTCAAGAACCTCGTGAAGACTTATGAAGCATAGTACAATATTTTACCATTTAGATTTTCGATTCGAAAACGAACGAAGTATGTCGCTACGTGTAGCTTTTGCGACAATTTATACACACGTTGTATATAAATAAAAGCCATTGCGTCGGTTTAAGAAAAAAAAAAATTAACTACTCCCTACATAAATAAATTAATGAACTATAAATTTTCATTATTTCTTTTACGACATTTTCGAATCATCTTCCATTTTACAATTATATTTTCTTTACTCCGTTAATTACGATTTCTCTTTTACCGAGTTGTATAATACCATTAAAAGATCTTACTAAGATGTTTTTTACTGCATCTATACACACTTTCTTGGTCATTTAACTGTGTGCACGTGCTTCGAACACATCACCGACCGAGTGATCGACACAGCGCACGTTCGATATACGAATGTACACGAAATATACACATGGGTATATAAATTTTAGATTAAAATTAACGAAACGGCTCAGACGGACGTCGATCGTACGACATTAACATATAAATATGCTCGTTACGGCCGATTTATTTCGGAAAGGCGGCTATAGGAAAGAAACCGATGTTTTGAAACGAAACCACAGACGGACGATATGTCTAATTAAAATGCTTCTCTTACGATGTTGAGCAGATAGATATTATAGATTACTGTTTAGGGGAATGTTAAAAGTGGTACTGGGGATTGTAAATTCACCTTTTTTACAAAACGGTGTGTTTGGAAATTAGAAGTTTTAGAGAAATTGCCAAAACATGACAAAAATGACTCAGTTATACAGGGTATTCCACGTAACTGGTTCATTAAAAGTTTATGATGTTCTATTATTTACTTATATTTGAGATTTTGGCACCAGTATCTGTTCGATTGGAACTATAAATGTAAAATACCTTAACCAAAATATCACTTCCGGTTGACCGGAAATGGATGTCAACTTTGTTATTTTAAACAGAATGATATAATTTTTTATTCATTTTTGGATTCTACAACTATAAATACGTCAATTTTCATTAGCTATTCCTATAGCTACATGTTGTCGTTTTTGAGTTATTTAAGTTTTTCTTTTTTTTTTTTAGTAATCATAATCATTACATCATTGAGAAATTAATATCTCGGATAATACTGCAAGTAGATACTCCAAATTTGCTATGTTATGAACGTAGATATAACTCTAAGAAACGGTATGCACACTTTACATTCTAACATACAGGGTGTTCAAAACTGAGGAACAAAGTGACATATTTTCAAATGCAGAAAACTCATTTTTTTTTAAATAGAACACCCTGTATTTTAATTCGGAATTAGGAAGTAAATATCATCCCCTATCGCTTTATATCAACATTTCCTATACCTATCTTTAATAGATTTTGAGATATGATCGACTTTTTGTTAAACAGACTAAGTATTCTTTCTTTTTAAATAGAACACCCTGTATTTTAATTCGGAATTAAGAAGTAAATATCATCCCCTATCACTTTATATCAGCATTCTCTATACCTATCTTTAATATATTTTGAGATATGAACGACTTTTTGTTAAACAGAGTAAGTAGCCCTATCTTTACGTGTTTGTGGCTGGCTCTGAATGGGATTAATGTCAAATTCATTGACTAACTAAAAGTGTTTATGTATATCATTCTAATTACACTTTCGTACAACGCAATATTAATAGAAATGACTATTCGAACAGACATTCTTGTATGGTTATTTCAAAAATAATACATGAATTTGACGTGAATCCATTTCAGAGCCAGCTACAAACATTTAAAGATAGGGCTACTTAGTCTGTTTAACAAAAAGTCGCTCATATCTCAAAATCTATTAAAGATAGGTATAGGGAATGCCCATATAAAGTGATAGGGAATGATATTTACTTCCTAATTCCGAATTAAAATACAGGGTGTTCGATTTACAAAAGTTGAGTTTTTTGCATTTGAAAATATGTCATTTTGTTCCTCAGTTTTGAACACCCTGTATGTTAGAATGTAAAGTGTGCTTACCGTTTCTTAGAGTTATATCTATATTCATAACATACATAGCAAATTTGGAGTCTCTACTTGCAGTATTAACCGAGATATTAATTTCTCAATGATGCAATGATTATGACTAAAAAAAAAGAAAAACTTAAATAACTCAAAAACGGCAACATGCAGCTATAGGAATAGCTAATGAAAACTAACGTATTTATAGTTGTAGAATCCAAAAATGAATCAAAAATTATATCATTCTATTTAAAATAACAAAGTTGACATCCATTTCCGGTCAACCGGAAGTGATATTTTGGTTAAGGTATTTTGCATTTATAGTTCCAATCGAACAGATACTGGTGCCAAAATCTCAAATATAAGTAAATAATAGAACATTATAAACTTTTAATGAGTCAGTTACGTGGAATACCCTGTATGTATATGTTCCGCATTTACTTGGTAATAAAATGGGCGTACCTCAAGGCTTGATCTTGAAGCCCCTTTTGTTACATTTTATTATATATACAGGGTGGTGCAGTATGGAAGCTAGATATCTGACATTGTGTTTTATAACATCGTGCTAGACCTTTTTTTAAATGGAATGCTATACTTTTTTTGCGTTTTTAACATAATTTTTAGTTAATTAATAATGGAATGATTTCATATTTTTGATCATTCATTCAGTATTGCAGTTTAAACATAGCTTTTTATTTTGCTCGATCTTTTTCATTCATAATCAAAAGATTATTGTTCAGTCATTCGATCATGCATGGATTACGTCCCCAGTAATAAATAATATATTGAAGACTCTTAGTTCTTCTGTTTTTCTGGCTCCTACTAACAAAATATCAACCTTCGATTGAAATCACAAAATTTATTTTTGTTTAAAATGCGATGAAATTTTGATTGTGGCTAATATGACCGCCCGCATAGAAATATTTGAAGATTCAACAACACTGCCTACTACTGAAAATTCGGTTTCTTCAGTGGTTGCAGTCCTTCAGTCTTTTAAAAGAGAGCACATTAGGTTTCCTTTCAGCGTTTGGCTGTTTTTGAATGTACGTACGTGAAACCAGAAAATAGTTTGCCATATTCTCCCAGTACAGACACCACACTAATTAATGCTTCTTTTAAAAATATTATTTTCTAGAAATAATTTAATTACTTTCACTAAACACGATTAAACGTAAAAAATAAACGATTCATTGTCATTATAGAACCGTCGCCTACTAAAATTACAAATATGCCAGCAACAATGAAAATTAATCAAAACAAGTTCAGTGTTGCTGCTGATGATGATAGCTTTGCTATTGAAACGTACGTCCAGTTTAGTGCAGTTTGTGGTGACGGGTCTAGAAGAAGTTTACAGTATTACCAGTGCCATAGTTTGGAGTATTTTTATCATAGTCAAAACTGTAATAACTCGAAAAGTAGAACAGAGATATACTGGGTGAGTTTTTTATCTCGAGACAACGGAATATATCTAAAACATTGCATCAAATCAAAAAAAAATCTTAATAAGATTTGTTATAATGTAGGGGCTCACTGAATGGTGCCGAACTCGATGAATACCTTCCCTTGGACGTACGACAAACAATGTGGTTCCAACATAACGGTCGTCCAGCACATTATTCAAGAATGGCACGAGAAGTATTAGATCGAGCCTACAATCGTCGATGGATCGGAAGAGGTGGTCCAGTGTTTTAGCTTGCAAGATCGCCATATCTTACTTCCCCTGACTCCTTTTTGTGGGGCCACTTAAAGTCTGAAGTTTATACAGAAGTGCCAACCACGAGGGAAAACATGATTGAGCGAATCACCAAGGATTACGCCGGAAACATTTCTCAGTTGTGTGCAATCATTCCATTTGTATTGTTTAATTTTGACATGCTTAATATACACTTATGTATGTCAATAAATAAATCAGTGTTATTATTATTGTTGTAATTACTTTACTTTGCTTATTTTGTAAATATACAATTGAAAAAGGGATTAATATATGTCGAAATATTTTGACGAATATTGAATTGTCTTTTTACTAGCTATATATCCAACAGAAATGTAGAAGAAGGTATGTAAGAAAGACTTGTTACAAATTTAGAAATCAAGATTGGTTAATTAGTTAATCACTTCCATCATTTCTATTTAATTCATTCGCATATTGTAGTTTTTTTTTTTTTGAAAAGAATTTGAAATTAGTCGAAAGCTCAGGGCATAAATTCTTTTATATTGACTGCAGTCCCCACCATGATCACCTTTATTTTTTGCCCTACAGGTGTACAATAAGTATTTTTGCTCAATTCGTTAATCCCATCATGAAAATAACTAAAATTAACGGAGACGTAACCGCATCAAAATTATTTCATCCTTCAACTCGTTCGAACCTCGATCGCTTCCATTCGCACAGCGTCTCCTAAATAGTACATAACGGACCGCGCTGGGCGCGTTGAGCTGTTCGCGGCACGACATTCGACCCGGCCGGGGCAGATAGGCCCCTCGGACGGTCCCCATGTTTCATAATTAACATCTCGCCGTGACATAAACACAATGGCGTTCTCGTAAACAACTACCCCAGATCCAGATATACGACCAGATGAACCCATTAATATGCGCACCGGAGCCCGGAGGTTAAGTTCAACGCTTAAGCGTGGATAAAGTATGAGTTATGACGTCTTCATTGACTCCACTTTACAAGAAGGGCACCTCTCTGCGCCTTCCATACCGTGTATACTATAATATTATAACTCCACGCCACTCTGGTCTAATATAAACTACTCGGGAACTTGTTTTCCCGTTCTTGGGCATGCTACCCTTGCAGTAATTTACGCTACACCGACGACCATAGGGCTCTTTAATCGGTTTACCGGTTTTATTGTCACTGTTGGGAATGTGGCGTTGTCATTTTATATCAACCTGATGCATAATAGTGATGTTGTTTGATTAAATAAACTTGAACTTTGTATGGTATAATAGCAATAATGATGTGATGTATAATCAGGAAATATTGAACCTGCAGCTGGAAGCAGGATTTGATTTGTTATTTTTACAAAAAAGAGCGAATCTTACAAGTTTATTAGGAAAATTTTACCAATTATTTTTGCTATTCCTTATAACCAAAGCCCGGCAGAAATAGTTCAAAGACGTAAAACCTAAAACCGCCGCGCTTTGCTTATAACCTTTAACAAAGTGTAAAGTCAAATTAAAATCGAAATATCTATCTTCGCCATTAGCTTAAACTAGATTAATACTATAACGTGTTTATACTTAAACATTTTTCATTCGGCATTGAGTTTATGTTATATTATAACTGTTAAAAGAACCGTTTTTTTTATATATCATTACATAATGGATTTAAAAAGGAAATAAGTTCAATAAACAATATAAATAGGGGAATAACAGTGAAATACTTTTGTCGCAGTAAAATATGCTTTCTGGTCAAGATATGGAAAAAAAAATGTAAAGATTAAAAAAATAATAGTATTATTCACTATTATTTTTTTAATCTTTACATTTTTTAAAAGTATTATTGTATTGTATTCACACAGAAATTGAATTTATTAAAAACATAGCATAAAGCCAGTATTTATTTTAAAAATGATAGTTATTTCTTGAATAAATAATTTTGTTGTTGAATGGCGTTATCGCCAGGTTTTGTAACATGAATTTCTGTGTAAATACAATTTATTTTTGTGTTTAAATCCGGCTTGTTTCGTTTATTATTTAATCGCGTCAGAGAGTGTGAACAAAAGAGATACTCTATTACCCGAAAAGAAAATAGTTTTTGTTTCATTGTCAAGGTAAATTTTCAAGTTTCAAGAAGGGATAAAAGCAAAACTTAATCTCACAATCTTCAATTATTAAAATGCAAAGATTTTCACTGCAATTCTCAACCTCTTGTAATAGCAATCTTACGATACACTGTATATGTATGTTGGTAAAGTTTTTAGCCGGCCAATTTTTGCTGAAGTGCGTGCAAACACCCCTCAAAATTACGCATATTTTCCAAAATTTTAATATAACTTTCGAACGAGAAGAGATAGAAAAGAAAACTTTCCACGATGTACTTGTATCATGTCGAAAAGCCTTTCAAACTTCATAGGTGGCTTTATACAGAGTGTTACGATTTATTATTAGCCCAGACAAAAAGAAAAACAATCATATTTTTTTTAGAATGTTGGTTTTTTTTTTACAGTTATGCGTATTTGTGATCAGTATATAAAACAATACCATTAAAAATGTACAGAGTGTTTCGTAAATAAATGTGGCGTATTTGTTTATCCTACCGAATATGTTTCATATGATACCGGTTTTGAATACTATGTAAAAAATAAATAAATGCTAACATATAAATTTAAATGTCTTGTATTTTTTTTTGCTTGTGTTTTATGTGTACACGGGGTTTTAAAATGTATATTCATTTTTACGTTGCATTAATATACAGGGTATTCTCAATTCTCAACAATTTTGGTTAGTTGTTTCATCAACAATTTTTTGTGGACCTTTTGGAAGAACAAAATTTGTTAAATTTTCGTTAATTTTATTAATTTTTGTTACTCCATATTAATATTACTGATTTTCTCATGCTATAATAATAATATAATAATAATATATGTATATTTATCGTAATAACAATTACAATAAAACGTCAACAAATATCACAAGTACAGAATATATAAAATGTCAATGCATAGTAATAGAATAGTATAAGACACAACATTCGTGAAACATAAATAACTAACAAACATAAAATCAAATTAGTTCATGTCACAGTCTAAAAAGTCTTGCAATGTGTAAAAGGCATTGTCTAACAGATAACATTTCAAAGTTTTTGTAAATTTATTATACGGAAGGCATTTAATCTTATCCGACAGCTTGTTAAACACTTTTACACTCCAGTGATCCATGTACTTCCTCGTGGCGTTCATTCGGTGGTACGGTAACCTGAGATCTTCCTTATTCCGTGTATTGTAATTATGTGTGTCGCAGTTTTTGGTAAAATATTTTTGATTTTTATGAATATATTTAGCGACAGTAAGTACATATACGCTAGATATGGTAAGTATGCGATGGTCTATGAATGACTGTTTACACGACATGTTACATAACGCTCTTATTGCTCGCTTCTGCAGGAGGAAGATACGACTGGCTTCCGTTGACATTCCCCAAAACTGGATCCCATAGGTGGCAACACTATGGAAATTAGCGAAGTATGTCGATCTTACTGCTTCATAAGTAGCCACATTTTTAATCCGAACCATACTATAGACTGCGGCAGCTAGTCTCTTCGCCAATCCATTGGTAGATGTTCAGACCAATTCAATCTACTGTCAATGTGGAGACCCAAGATTTTGACACTAGTGGTAAGTTTTATAAGCTATATTTGCTCTATTTGTATGTTCAGTATCTTTCCCTGTTAGTCCCCTTATAATTTTCCATATTTCTTTTTGTTTATTATCAGAGCTTTCAATTCTTGTATTATAATCTTTTCTGATTGCATTTTCCAGAGCTGTTTTATACATAGTTCTATAGTCATAGTACATTTGGTATGCAGCTTGATCTTTGCTTGTTTTGGCTATTATTGCTAATGCATCTAGCTTGTTTTCCATAATTTGTATGTTTTCGGGAACTTTGTACTTTTTACACTTTCTATTATCATTTATTTTTTTACAGGAAAGCATTCCTCATAAAAAAGCTTTATTGTTTCAAAAAAACTACTACTCATGCTTGCAGCAGAGGACTCATTTAGAATACATTCCCACTGGTAAGTAGTAAGTTTATTCATAAACTCTTGAATACTGTGACAGTTAAATAGTCTAATACCTTTGTTTTCATTCTGTACAGGTATAGCATCTTCGATCCAGTATTCAAGAATCTGTGCGCAGTGGTCTGCTATGTGGAGATTCAACGTCTTAGTGCAACATTCATTTTCGTCTATGTTTGTGAAAATATTATCAATGCATGTTTCACTAGTAGATGTAATTCTGGTAGGTTCAAGAGATGTTATATTTAGACCATACGAGAGAAATAAATCCAATAATGTGGCTTTAGTAGTAGTTTCATTCAAAAAATTAATGTTAAAATCACCAGCTATGAATATTTTCGTATTATAATGATAGATCATATTCAAGGCATCCGATAGAATTTCCATGAAAATGTCCACATTTCCATCAGGAGATCTATATAAAGAAATAACTGTCATATTCCATTTAATCAGTTTTACTGCTGCGATTTCAATATCCTTTTCTACAGACATCTTATTAACGTCACTAAGTATTTCAAACTCTGTACATCTTTTCAAAAGTACTAGTGCTCCCCCATGTCTATATTTATTTCTGCAAAAAGCACTAGCGATCTCGTAGTCTTTGATCATGTATTTATTATGTATAGTTTTATTAAGCCAATGTTCGGTTATACACGCTACGTCAATATTATACTTATTCAACTCGATCTCGAGTTGGTCAATTTTATTAACTAAGGACTGTATATTCAAGTTCATAATGTTGATTTTACTGGGATTGGTTTTTTTGTCGAAAAAATTTGAATCTTCTAACAATTACGTTTTTTGGCCAAATCTCACTATTTTGCATTTCTGTTAATATACTAAAATCAAATCCCACTTTAAAAGACTTATTAGTGCTTTTATTCTGTTCGTGTTTGACTATTTCGTCTATAGCAAATTTTATATTTGGAAATTTATCATTGAGAAATGCCCTTATATCATTCTCTTTTGCTTCGTTGCTTACATTTCCTATATACAACCACGCTTTCTTATCAGCAGCCGAAAATTTACCTATGTTTTGTTTCCCTGTGCCTTTAAAAACTGCAGCCTTTTTAGTTGGTTTAAATTCGGTTCTTTCCTGCGTTTCTTCCCGAAGATCGTTGTTTAAACTATGCAGTGTTGTGTTGACGGTCGTAGGCAGTTGTATTTGTTTCTCACTCTTGCGTATACTCTCCTTCTGTTCCGATATTGAATTTCCACTTGATGAATTTTTAGAACAATTTTTACACACATAGTGTTCATTACCACCTTTCATTATTCGCATTTTTTTGGCGCACCGTCTTTTCTAACAGCTCAATGCGATTGTGTTGTTGTTCTATTATTGAGCTTTGTTTTTTGATTAGGTCTGATTGATTTTTCATTAACTTGCACAATTCATCGAGTTTGCTAAGTATTAGTATTAATTTTTCATTTTCATTATCTGCAACATCACTCACGAGTGATGTTTTCGATGCTCTAGTTATTTTTGACGACATATTTGTAATTTTATCACAATTTAACGACACTTTACGCACTCGCAAACTGTACCGTACCGCGGCCGAAGACCATCTCGTATACGATTAATTGCCGCTTAAATATCTGAAAGTGATACTTATCTCTTTCCCAAATCACACTATGGGTAGATAATACAAGAAAGGCAAACCGTCGAGAATTGCCAACAATTTATCTCTAAGACTTACCTGAGTCGACCGGCCACCTATATATATATACTAATACTAATACAACACCTGTGTATTGTGTATGTGTACGGTATCGTCTTAAAAGGTAACAGTCCATGCAAATGTCTCGGGTACTTGAACCGATTCGACGATGAATAAATAATAACAATAATAAAAAAAAAGAATACTAAAGGAAAAAAGGAATCGGGGGGACACACAGACACGCAGTCCTTATTTGCACAATAGTTCCTAAATCTTTTTCGGGACGCAAAATCGGATGAAACGCACGCGGGGTGCCTGTTCGGCCCGAATGCCCCGGGTTGACACATTTTAGACACACTATTTGTCACGGCTGCAAACCGCATTGAGTAGACCATGCCTCGTGATTAATTATAGCGGCGACCGGTATTATGTAACGTTGTATAGGCGAGCAACAGAGCGTGGCGCGCAGGGTAAGTAGGAAACAAACGGGGTTAAGTGATCGTTACCCCACGGTGTTTACGAAAACTGACTGACAAACCGGGGTAGTGTATTTGTGTGTCTGGATACGACTGCGAAAAATTTTGTAGTGCACAAGTAATGTCTGGTATCATATGTACAATAAGGGATATTTTTAATTCATACCTATGAGAATTAATAACAAATAATATAATATAAATACAGAATTCTACAATTCTGTAATAACACAAACTATTTACATATAATGTGAAAACAAAGCTGATTACGTAAAAACACAAAATTAAAAAATACATTGATATTTTTTTCGTTTATAACACATGAATCCGTATTAAAATATTAAAAATTAAAAATCGAAAATCGAAAGTTGAAAGTTGAAAGTTAAAAGTCGAAAGTTGAACATTGAAAATTGAGATTGAAGACTAAAGAGTGAAGATTGAGAATTGAGGATTGAAGATTGAAGATTGAAGATTGAAGATTGAAGGTTGAAGATTGAAGGTTGAAGATTACAAATTGCAGACTGGAGTTTGAGATTGAAGGTTAAAGGTTGAAGGTTGAAAGTTGAAAGTCGAAGTGAACATTGAACATTGAAGATTGAAGATTGAATATTGAAGATGGAAGGTTGAAGGTTAAAAATTGAAAATTAAAGATTACAAATTGTAGGCTGGAGTTTGGAGATTGAAGGTTAAAGGTTGAAGGTTGAAAGTTGAAAGTCGAAAGTGAACATTGAACATTGAAGATTGAAGATTGAATATTGAAGATGGAAGGTTGAAGGTTAAAAATTGAAAATTAAAGATTACAAATTGTAGGCTGGAGTTTGGAGATTGAAGGTTAAAGGTTGAAGGTTGAAAGTTGAAAGTCGAAGTGAACATTGAACATTGAAGATTGAAGATTGAATATTGAAGATGGAAGGTTGAAGGTTAAAAATTGAAAATTAAAGATTACAAATTGTAGGCTGGAGTTTGGAGATTGAAGGTTAAAGGTTGAAGGTTGAAAGTTGAAAGTCGAAAGTGAACATTGAACATCGAAGATTGAAGAGTGAAGATTGAGAACTGAGGATTGAGGATTGAAGATTGAAGATTGAATATTGAAGACTGAAGATTGAAGATTGAAAATTGAAGATTACAAATTGCAGACTGGAGTTTGGAGATTGAAGGTTAAAGGTTGAAGGTTGAAAGTTGAAAGTCGAAGTGAACATTGAACATTGAAGATTGAAGAGTGAAGATTGAGAACTGAGAATTGAGGATTGAAGATTGAAGATTGAATATTGAAGATGGAAGGTTGAAGGTTGAAAGCTGAAAGTCGAAAGTGAACATTGAACATCGAAGATTGAAGAGTGAAGATTGAGAACTGAGAATTGAGGATTGAAGATTGAAGATTGAATATTGAAGATTGAAGATTGGAGATTTAAGGTTGAAGGTTGGAGGCTGGGGGTTGAAGGCTGGCGGTTGAAGGTTGAAGATTGAAAATTGCAGATTGGAGTTTGGAGATTGAAGATTGAAGGTTAAAGGTTGAAGGTTGAAAGTGGAAGGTTGAAGACTAAAGAGTGAAGATTGAGAATTGAGGATTGAAGATTGAAGATTGAAGATTGAAGATTGAAGGTTGAAGATTGAAGGTTGAAGATTACAAATTGCAGACTGGAGTTTGAGATTGAAGGTTAAAGGTTGAAGGTTGAAAGTTGAAAGTCGAAGTGAACATTGAACATTGAAGATTGAAGATTGAATATTGAAGATGGAAGGTTGAAGGTTAAAAATTGAAAATTAAAGATTACAAATTGTAGGCTGGAGTTTGGAGATTGAAGGTTAAAGGTTGAAGGTTGAAAGTTGAAAGTCGAAAGTGAACATTGAACATCGAAGATTGAAGAGTGAAGATTGAGAACTGAAGATTGAAGATTGAAAATTGAAGATTACAAATTGCAGACTGGAGTTTGGAGATTGAAGGTTAAAGGTTGAAGGTTGAAAGTTGAAAGTCGAAGTGAACATTGAACATTGAAGATTGAAGAGTGAAGATTGAGAACTGAGAATTGAGGATTGAAGATTGAAGATTGAATATTGAAGATGGAAGGTTGAAGGTTGAAAGCTGAAAGTCGAAAGTGAACATTGAACATCGAAGATTGAAGAGTGAAGATTGAGAACTGAGAATTGAGGATTGAAGATTGAAGATTGAATATTGAAGATTGAAGATTGGAGATTTAAGGTTGAAGGTTGGAGGCTGGGGGTTGAAGGCTGGCGGTTGAAGGTTGAAGATTGAAAATTGCAGATTGGAGTTTGGAGATTGAAGATTGAAGGTTAAAGGTTGAAGGTTGAAAGTGGAAGGTTGAAGAATGGAGATTGCAGATTGTAAATTGAAAATTAAAAATCGCATTTTTTAGATTTCAAATTATCCCAAGTTATAAAGTTTGATCAATAGGTCGTGTATCTTTTATTTTTCTATTTTCGTTTTCAAAATCGCTAAATCGCAAAATCAAAGCGACTTATATTGTTTGACTAAAAAAATTGTAATCACGTCTGATTTTTTTTTTACAGAATTGTTGTGTCAACTACTATATGCTCTTTTATAGCAATAACAATTAACTCTAATTACGGTACTGATTCGTTCTACAGATTGATATTTTTACACATAAATATCAACAAAAAAAATCTTACAAAATTTAATGTTATGTCGACAGTTTTAAAAGTGTTTAGTAAAGTAAAAAAATTAAAAATAAAAGCTGCAATACAAAAGTGCACAGAAAATTTAACAAATAAAAATTATAATATAGGTTAGATCATTGGTTCTCAATCATTTTAAAGCTTTAAAGCAGAGGTGGCCAAGCTTTTCGAAATCAAGGGTGCTGTAAAAAAGATATTTTCAAATATAATCCTACCCTTGAAAATGAATGAAAAGTAGTTACACCTGGATCTGCGGAACAACTTTTGATCACCCCTGCTTCAAAATATTACTTTTAAGGCAAGGCGCGCACCGAAATGGCGTGGGGGTGGCGTGAAGGTGACGTGGCAGTGGCGTGGTAAGTGGTGTCACCTAAGCACATGAAAACCAATTGGCTTGTTCAAGATACCACACCACCACTACACCACATTTTTTCATGTGCTTAGGTGACACAACTTACCACGCCACTGCTACGTCACCTTCACGCCACCCCCACGCCATTTCGATGCGCGCCTTGCCTAAGAGGAATAAGATAGATAGATATTGAACAAAATGAAAATCTCAAATGCGATAGGTGAGAATAGTACCCTGGCGGTATTCGACAAAGATGCCGCGACCTTTTTGGCTTGCGCAGAGATTAACATTCGCAGAATTTGACCTTTGAAGTTTCCGCCAAAGGATTAAACGTAAAATTTTAGAATTTACACATGCACAATCGTGGGTATATTTTAATTATTCCGCTGTTTACGTCAAAATGTTGTTTCAATCAACTATTTGTATTTGCCTTCTCCCATTTCATTGGTACCTACTGGATTTACGAAATTAACAGGGGCGGAGCCATTTATCTACTACGATATGTTTTTTTTTTATTATTTTATTGTGCCTAACGCATTATTGGCCAGGGATTATGGTTGTAAGCATATGATCTATCAAGCAATAGCTTTTCTGGAATTACTAACAGAAATATGCTTTTAAAGTATTAAAGTGGTTGGATTTCTTTAAATAAATTTCTTACGAAACAGTAACATCTCTTTCATTGTTGATTGAATATTTTGTGGACTTGGTAAACATCATAAAATTTTATGTAAACTTTTCTCTTTTCTCAACATTTATTAAAAAATGTATAGGTACTTTAAAGAATCGAGTCCACATGATGCAATCCTAGAGAAGAATGAATCTTACTTTTTTGAAAGAAAAGTTGTTTTAAAAAACTTGAGACCTTTAAGAGAGTTTCTCGTCAGCGCATACTTCCTTCTCATTCACATATCACGCTTGTGACACTGCATATCTCTCTACGTGCATTTCAATTTCTCATATACATCTCAACGAAGTTTCAAACATCGGGGCAACATCATCTTTTGTTGCTCACCTCGCAAAAAAAACAACCGTAATCTGCTTAGCTCGCCGTTATCGTATCGTTAAGGCTTAAGGCAACACACATACGTACATGTAAACGCATACATAACAATGGAATCGATCATTAATCACGCTGATTGGGTTCGTCGCGTATGACATGTGAAGACGCGGTAGAAACGGCTGAGTAGCCGGTCGATGGCGACGATTGGTTCAAAGTTTAAGGTGTTTGCGTTTATGCCAATATGCCCCCTTCCAATAGAGGCGACGCGACATTATTAATGAATCCCCGTACTTTACGTAACTCCTTTCTTCGGCCGTTTATGTATGCGTAAGTAATGCAAATGTAAAACGTTTTGTTAGCCTTGTAGTTGCGAGAACGATAGCGAAAATAAAAAAAAAGAAAGGAAAAGGTGAGAGTGTACATCTAATAATTCTCGTGTGATGGATAGGTTTTATAGTCAGGTGTTAATGGGTGAGATTCTCAACGTTGTCAGTTTTATCTTCCTGCTTTGGTTTAACGGTGTACTTAAGAAATGATGGTGAATCTTGTATAGCCTGCAAAATCACAAAATGAGCATGTGTATTTGATTATTGTTATTCATGAAAAAAATCACACACAAGTTAGTGATCTACGAAGATATCTTACGGACACTATCCTAGTAGTAAAATTTAAATTTCCAACAATTATTCTTAGTAACTTTAAAACACAAAGACATCAAAGTAATTAGTAATATAATACAAAAGCATTGGTAATTTCATGTTTGAATGTTGCAGATATTAATAATAATAATAACAATAATAATAATAATAATAATAATATATAATAATAATAATAATAATAATAATAATAATAATAATAATAATAATACGTATTGCTGTGTACTGAAGGTACCAAAGAAAAATGCAAAATGAATTATTAAAAATGAAAAATTAAATTAACCAGTTCAACGGATAAAAACAAAGGGCGCAAAAGAACAATTAAACTCAGAGTTACCCTCGTAAACCAAAACTAATCACGAAAAGTAAAATGTGGGTGAAAGAAATCCGACTTTCTTTAATTACTCTAAAAATTGAAAAGGTTTAATCAAAAATTAAAGAACAGAATTTAGAATCAAAAATATTTATTATTATATAAAAAAAAAGAAAAAAAACATTTAGTTACAAATTGCAGAAAAAAAACCATGAGCTTAGGGCTCTGGCCGAAATCAAAAACTGCATTAGACTCTAATTTAACAAAAGGACAATGCAAATCCTTAAACAAACAAAAGACAAAACAGTTCAGAAAGATAATCCTTTTTATATCAACCAATCCACGTGGTTTCAAAAATTAAACAAACTAAATTAAACGTGGACAATTCAAGTAATTTACATAAATGAAAACTAAAAGCAAGTACAAAGCTTCAATTCACCCAACCCGAGGTGATCAAAACTAATTACAAAACAGCAAAATATAAAAAAAAAACGAAAAATTAACTCTTTAAACTAAAAAATAACTTCCAGAAATTAAATAATAAATGATCCTATATCTAATTTGTGCACACACGAATATAACACCAATTATTGCTAAGCGAGTTCCTTGATGGATGATATAAATCAGAATTAACGAAACAAATCTTTAAAATAAAAATGAAATACCAAAATGGCAGCAATGAAAATAAAATTACATGTACTTACACGACATCTTTCAAAGAACTGGCCCCTCAGGGTTAAACAATCGCATACATATAAAATTCTACAGCTGCGTGCAACGCAACGCGCAAAGATCATAGAAGAAAATATACAAGAAAGGACATGAGCTACATGAGCAAATAAAAATATATTAAAGAGTGAAAACAATTTAAAACAACTGAACATTTAAATAAATAAATTAAACAATTAACTCAATAACTAACTCTTATACAAAATAAAACAATTTGAAATTTCTCGCAACATTGACAAAGGCTTATATGATAATAAGAAAACACTGAATTTATGAAAACCGGGGTACCAGGCCACAGCAGTATATTTGTCCAACAGAACATGCCAATAACAGGACAAAATAATATAATAAGTACCATATATAGTGCTATAATCACTATTAATTAAACTTAAATTATTTTAGTAAATGTAAAAAAAATGCGAATTGTTCAAAAACATTAAATAAACAAATTCTGAGACAGTCTATTGCCGTTAATTTCCATGTGTGTAAGTGGCGCTCGCCTGAGTATATTGGACCTTGCAAAAGGTATCTTAACGACATCAAAACAACGAGTATTATGCGTAGGTGAGACAAAATTGATCTGCGAAAGCACAGCAGGCCAACCAACATCATTACAAATCAACCGTTCCAAAAAACTAACACTAGCACTTGTCCTTCTGCTCTCCAAAGAAAAGAAACTATGTCTATTAAGTAGGTTAGTATAATCTACTCCACATGGTGGATAAACACGATCAATTTTAAATGATAACTATTTAAGGAATCTCCTTTGGATTTTTTTCAATTGCCAATTTCTAGTGTGGATTAAAAATAATTGCGAGAAATTTAAATTTTACTACTAGGGCAGCGTAGTAATAGAAACATGAATATCACACATCACTTCGCGCTACATCAGATTTATTGATTCAGGGCAATTGTTTCGGAAACACCTGGGTACCTATTACCAACCGAAGACCGAATTAATTCCGTAAAAAAATAAGAGAAGAGCTATTACCTAAACATGTATCTCTATATCTCTCTCAAACATATTTGAAAGTGCTTTTTCTAGGTCTTTTTGATCCTTCAAAATTCCAAAAATTAGCGACAAAGTTGAACCGTTCCACCTTTTGCTCGCTTGTATTCCTACGCTCTCCCACGTGCTTCCCTCGACTGTTCGCCAGTCAGGAACGTTGCGCTAATCTTTATTTGTCTACTTCTTTCCTGACGCCGCGCCGCTTACGTCAAAGCACACACACAGAGATTAAATAAAACTACAAATTCGTTACAAATCCCACATGTTTATATGTTTACATAAATACACTGAAATAAAATATCTTTTATTTAGGAAGTAAATAATACATTAAATTTAAAATAAAATGTATTCTAGGCATCTCATTACAAAACAAAAGTAATAATAGAAATGCAAGTGATCTCAAAACTATTAGAGGTTTAAAAAAGAAAGATTGTTTTTAACTAAAAGCGGGTAAAGGGAATAAAGCAGTTATTTTAGACAAACCGGATTATTTTGGCGTGTAGACAATTTACTATTCATCGGACCGTATAAAGCGTTAAAGAAGATCCCCTACCAGTTCCAATGATTAGAGAATCTAAGGAGATCATTAATAGTTATATTAATTTAATCAACTCGAGTTTAAAGTCTAAAACTATCGAATCCAAATCCGACAGTCCCTAAAATGTACTGCCTGCCTAAAATTCATTAACCGGGAATATCTATGAGATCAATTGTATCAGGTATAGAGACACTTGCATGTAAGGCAGAGTGCACACTGGAAGGATACGAAGCCACACCACCAGCAATACATCAATTAAAATAAATTATATGTATAGCTACACATATAATTTATTTTAATTGTTGTATCCCTCCGGTGTGCAATCTGCCTAAATTGTCCAAATTTGCTGGTGAACGAATACAAAAAAGTACTATCGATAGTTGAAAATATCAATAGTGTCCATCACTACATTTCGTTAATAAAGTGAATAATATTGATAATAAAAGAGGGTGAAAATTTAAGTATTGTTCGTTGTTTTTTCAATCTTCTTTCACTCTCGAAACTATGGAATATTTGGTAGAATTTCTACAATTAAATGGCTTAGACAATGTTAGAATCGCGGAATATAAGAGGCTAACTTCTTTGTGAATGTATTATGGTGGCATTAATTTACTAATCAATAGACTTATAGAATATAAGGCGAGATTTAACAAAGAATTCATTAAAAATGCAGCGATCTACAATCTCTAGTTACTCTTCCATAGATGTCGTCCGGAGTATAAAGAAAGTCCAATATAAACACTATACACACAGAAAACTTTCTATTGTCAGTTACATTCTTGTGTTCTTACACATTTTTACTAAATGTAAGATAGTATTTTCTTTATTTTAGAGAATTTACTAGATCCGAGTTAATAGGTGTCCTTAAATATAATAAATTATTTTCTTGAAATTTTACTAATATCAAAACAAAATTTATTTGTGGCAAATGTTATCTCTCTTAAAACAAGTACATATAATTTTTATAAGGAATAATTCACTCTCTTACGATTTTTCTAATATTGAGTGATATTTCCTTGACGCAAGTAACATAAGTTTCTTGTATTTAGAATAGAAAAAAAAGTTGGAATGTGGAGGGGTTGATATACGCTGAAACTTGGTTTTATCCAGTATGATCGAGTTTGCATTTCGGTATTAGATATTTCGCAGTATTTCGATAATATTTGCCCTGTGCGTTACCTAAATCTGTTTGTCACCTGTTTATAGTGATTTGAATAACGGTAAGTATTTTTATAATATAATGCGTATGTGTACTAGTAAATAAAAAAATATACATATATAGTTACGGATATTTTTATAGATATGTCTGAAGAACAATTTTATATTCGGCTTCAATATAAAGGCCATTTTGAGTGGTGTAGCATTGGCGCGGAGATAGAAACCGCAATAAAATACTGTAATATACTGTAAATGTAGTATTTAAATAAATACTTTTTAGTTGTAAAGTTATTCTATTTGTATTTTTTCCTTACCTATGATTTAAGAATTCACAAAATAAAATTTAAATAAACTAATTTTATTAATATGTGAACTATGTATACTTGTAATTTATTTCGAATTTTTACCTTGAAGTATGTGGTGTTACATGGTAACAATACAAATCCTATGTAAAAAACAACTTATATTATAAATAAGATACAAATATGTATATTTAGCTAACGAAAATTATTATCAAGCAACTAATCCTGCATAGGGTCCTCTGCCAGCATAATTAAAATCATAATAATATATGGGGCTTGGTCTTGCTGTTTGCAAACAATTGAGTAACATTTCGTCATGCTGCTGGCTTTTTCAGAATAACCAACAGTTCAGTTATTGTTGACGAAACATTAATGAGTTTTTTGTAACCAACAGTACTAGAGTAAAGGTTATCGCACATTAGTCCGTCACAAAACAGCACGGTGCGCCCCGTCAAAAAAAATGGATAGAATTAAAGCAATGCAAATGAATGAACAAGCGCCCATTATAGCAGCATACAGAGCTCAGCGCAATGCTATTGGTTTTGTGATGGGCCGCACCGTGCCGTGCTGTGACGGGCTAATGTGCGATAATCTTAAGAATAAAAACACCATTTTTGTTTCTTGATTTAAAGAAAGGAATCCTTAAGTTCAAGTAAGTACCGTTTTCATGTTTAATAAAATAACGTTTGATTTAAAGGTATTAGATGTTTACCACTAGAAAACGACAAACTAATATTGAGCTCGCTTTGCATGTATTTTAAGGAGAGGCCTACTTTATATCAAATTTATTTTTTCTCAAATCATAGTTCTCATAAGTTCGAATTAAATACATAATATTCTTGAAACCAGTTTTTTTTTATTTGTTTCAAGTAACCAGCTTTCCTTTGTCTAAGGACATTGAATTTCTTCAAACAAGGAATTAATTTCTTGGGATATTGAGAAAATAATTTTCTTCGTCCAAGAAATTATTCATTTGCTTATATATAAGAACGAGAGGTACTTCGGTTAAGAAATTCTCACTTGATTCTAGAAATTACTTCTCTGTGTGTATAAGAAACACCAGCGCTTTAACTTCAAAAGAAAATCGCGACAAAGAGTTTGTTAAATTACCTTTCCATCGTGTTTCAAAAGGTTTAAGCGACATTTCTAAAGGAGAAAATTTGAAAATCACCTGATGATGTGTAACACCTGAGAAACCTTTTAGGCAAAAGATCATCTTAATGAAAGTCGGCCATTTATAAAGTTCGTTGTGGTAGATGTGGTAAAGTTTACATTGGAGAAAGAAAGTGTGGGATCGGAACTAGGTTTAAGGAACACGTAGCAAGTTATCGCTATGGGATACTTGAATTATCCAGCGTATTAGACATAAATCGATATAGAAAACCTTGAATTAGTGAAATATGTACGCGTACTGGTGTCCCACCAAAGACTGGGTCTTGATTACACCTCTATTTTTCATCTTAGGAAAAAATCTTTTATACAACAGTTTTACATAATTCAATACTGCATAACCCAAAAATATTTTTGACTATACAAGATGTTCCAAAAATAGGGACCGCATATTTACTTCGTTATTTTAAACAGAACACTCTATATATTATTCCATTTTTAAATTCTACATAAAAAAAATAATATCCCTTTATATAAGCTACCATATGTCTATATGTAATAACAACATTGTTATTTACTTTAATATTTATTTAAATTTATTTAATTAATTTATCTTTTGAACCTGGAATATTTTCCCAAAAATTAAAGTTGTCCAAGGTTACTCCGCTCCATAAAAAAGCTTCTAGATTAAATTTTGAAAATTATCGACAAGTAGCAATTTAATCAAATTGCTCAGGTCTTCGAATACGCTATGCTAAATAGACTTCTTTCACACTTAGATAAAAATAATATTTTGGTAGCCAATCAGCATGGCTATCAAGTTGACTGCTCCACACTAACAGCGATTCATACTTTCTATGAATATATAGTAAGACACCTAGACGATGGGGAAGTCCCAGTTGGAATATTTTGCGATTTAAGTCGCGCTTTTGACTGTGTGGATCATAATATGATGTTGACCAAATTAGAACAGTATGGCATCCGCGGGGTTGTAACTCAATGGTTCAAAACATACCTAGATGAGAGAACTCAATTTGTAAGTGTTAAACATAAAACCGAAACCCGTAGGAATAACATTAAGTCGTCTGATTTACCTGTTAAAAGGGGGGTGCCCCAGGGAAGCGTTTTGGGCCCTGTGCTGTTTATTATTTTTGTTAATGAGCGATCAGCTTTCTTTCTGATTTACGCGTAGTAATGTATACTGATGATACCAGTGCAGTGGTATCTGGTGATAGTATAGTGAGAGTGAAAATAAAGCGAACATATTATTGGAAAATGTTACAACATAGTTCTCCAATAATAAATTATATTTAAATGCTGGAAAAACCAAATTTGTAATCTTTCATAATGTACACAACAAAAAAGACCTAGACATACATGTATTCGCCCAAAATAAAGAAATTGAGAGTGTGGAAGAAATAAAGTTTTTAGGGATAAATTTTGATTCAACATTAACATGGAATTAACATTGTAATCAACTAAAAAGGAAAATGAACTCATTATGTTATCAAATAAGAAATTTAAAGCAAGTGGTCGATTTTAACAGTTTATTTATTTTATTTCATTTCGAAGGGTCAAGTAGGAGTAGAAAAAACATTTGTTAATATGTTCCCTTTTTTTTGAGGAAGATAGCAGTGTATAATTAGATTTAGGTGATTCCTTATTTTTACTTAATTCATTCAGTCTTCGGTTGATAATGGGAATTAACGTATTCCCGAAACAATTATCTGGAATTAATAAAATCTAATGTAGCTCGGAGTGATTCATATGTCTAAGTTAGCATTAGAAATTATTATAAGGGTTTCGTTTTCTTTACAACTTAAATGCAAGCGTACATTTATAAATTATTTAATATCTAACACTCCCATGTGTGTTAGCACATGTTTAAAAATCTGTCAGAATTACTTTTTTAATCCCATAGCAAACGTTTTTTTTCCTGCTTTCCTTTAAGCACAAACACAAACTCATCATCGAATGTTGCACAGGTAAATTTTCCTTTGTCCTCGTTTGAATCCTGGCAACGCAACGGTTTAGGACACAGCGTCTTGTTAAGGAGGATGATATGCACACACGGAGCGCATGATTAATTATCCTCTTTTCTGCGGTTAGGCAAACAGATAGCTCCGGTAATGGACACACCTTTGTGTGTCTATACCGTAACGCAACACGGGAATTGCTACACTTACTTTTTCTTCTTATATATATATATATACGTCTGGTATACCCATACGTGTGGTTCTTCCTGCTAGACTTGGGGGCTGTCTCCCAACGATTTAACATTTCCTTTGTTACCGGAAGTATTACGAAAAAGAGATCGTGTACGTATGTATGAATGGCAGTCGTAAAGATTATTAATGATCTAGATCGACTTAGATGTTGTCTGTATAAAGTTTAAATTAAATAAGTGCCTCAGACTCTATTGTACCTTACACTGCTACCTACGTTTGACGTTGTCAGCTGGAAATACGCAGCCCTAAAGCAACCTACAGAAGAATAAAAAATATATAATATTTACAATAAAGAGAATGGCAACTGAACCTACGTAATCGATATGTTAAAATGGTAACTAGAAAACTGAAAAAAATATATATCCTTGGAGGTGTTTATTACGTTATAACTGCTATTAATAACTTTAAATTTATGAAAATATTAGAGAAAATTTGTTTCAATTCCAAAATCTGTTTAAGTAATTTGTGTTTTTATTATAATGACGTTATTTATTGCTTAAGAGAAGAAATAAAAGAGAGTCATTGTATTCAGAATCTAATACGCTATCCAAATAAGAAGAAAGATTAATTAAAAAAAAAAAATAAATAGACTATCAAACGTTTGTTAAAGTTGTATCTTACTCGATTGAAATTTTTTAAATGCTTTGATTCTATCGAAAATAATTAGTGAATAATGAGAAATCAATCACACCGTTTTGCTTCATTTTATTTAGTCAAAAACAATTCTCTAGCCTCTTCTTTTTAATTTTATATAAAACATTAAAAGGGAAAAAAATTAAATTTCAAAAAAAAAAACATCAAAAATGGATGTGAAGAATAGAAATTCTGAGGATAATATAGTAAATTTTAAGATTTCTTCACGGTATTTAGAAAAAAATAATTCCATGATTTTCTTCGCGGAAATCTATTGTCTTTAACTTTTCGCTTATGATAGCAGCCAAATAGTTTTTGAAACAGCGTTTATTTTGTATGGAAGTATACAGATTATTGTTATCGCAAATAGGTGTAAAATATTGAGAAATAAAATCAAGCAATTAAAAGCACTGCAAGGAAGTTACTCTCATTCTTTTTCAAAATTCTGTGTTAATTCTTCAAAATTAAAATTACTCGATTGATTTTAATTAATTTGAGAGTTTCTTAAAAAGACTGCTTCTGCGTTCTAATGCTTCCGATCAATTAAAATTAATTAATTGATTCCCCAACGAAATGGCGGAATTGATTAGTTTATTAATTAATTTTTTATTTTAATTTTAATTAATTACAAGTATCAAAAAGAAGATACCATAATTCTTCTGTAAAAATGCTCAAAATCAATACGAAATCAAAATTAAGAGGCAATTAATTTTAATCTTAAGGGCTTAGAAACACTAAGGGCTAAAATTAGTAAGCGGGTCAATTCAATTTTTATTTAATTGGTTCCAAATATCAAGAAGAAAAAGAACCATAAATGTTTTCATAGAAATAAATTAAAATTAATTAATAATTGATTCATTTTCATTTTAAAAAGATTTAGCGTTACTTCTTCGTCTTGTAATTAATTAAAATTAAAATTTTGGATTAATTAATTATTTTACATTTAAAGAAATGATAAAATAGATTAGTTAATTAATTTTTATTTTAACTTCTTGCAAAGCACTAGTGCTTTTTCCTGATATGCTGTTCCCGAATTGATTAAAAATTAAAATTAATTAATTTTTATTCCAGCTAAAAGAAGTACCTTCTCCTCTCCAGTGTTTTTAATTAGTTTATTTATGAGCATTTCTTTAAATGTAAGCGTGAGGAAGAAACTTTAATTTTTTGTCCGTCATAATGAAACCTTTTATTTACATTTTGACATTTTTATCAAAAAATTTTAATTGTATTAATAAAAATGCAATATGTAGAAAATTAAGCTTCCCTCAGAAACTAATAAAAAAGTCGCTGTCATTTAAATTTTAAAACATTGCAGGAGAGAATAGCAAATAAATTACTGTAGAACTTTTATTAGGTACCATTTCGATTTTACCATTCTTCAGCAAGTTGTGTTCGCCAAAACTAACTCTAAGCTGTTCTCAATTAATTTTAAGCTGTTTTCAAGGTCCCCGATAAATTTTGTAACTTTGAGTTTATTGTTAATAATATAATAATGTAATATACAAAATTATCTTGAATCCATGAATATATTTCATTGATAAATTGTAAAATTAGAATCTACTCCAATTTTTCCAGAATTTTTTTGGAAATTGATAACTTACATTTTGTTTTTTAAGTTAGTAACATCCTTTTTTTTATAAAAAAATAACATAAAAAGAGGAAAATGTTTCTAAATAATAGCCACATAAATGAATGATTTGTATGGTATTGCTTTCAACAAATAAAGCTACTAAGAATTACACATTGAAGACACTAACATCTCGGAAGAGAAAATAAATGGAAATGATGGTGGTTTGAATTGTCGTATTTCTTAAATTTGAATTTACCGAATGTACCAGTGTTTGGTTCGCGTTGAAATGTCATCAACATCTTCAAGAAACGAAAGAAAGATATGTGGTATTCAGAAGGAGTCATATGATCTAGTTAACGAAGAAATTTTTTCATTGGAGCAGATTTGTCATTCACCAGTAGATGATTTCTTTGATAGCTTTGGAAGCCATATAGTCAGTAGTGACTTCATAATCAAACAAAATATCACGTACATAGTTTTCAGAGTAATTGTAAGTGAATTGAGACGTAGATATAAAAAATCTAGCAACACTTTTTTTTTATTTATTTATTTATTTGCTTGCTTGGTTCCATTTTTTACAAAAAAATTGTATGGAAAGCGTCCATAGCAGTTAAAAAAATGTAAAATGGTATGATTGTAAGGGGATGAAATCATTTTAATTTTTGATACTTTATTATATAATACGTAGGTAGTTTTATATTTTAACTTAATAACATTTGTCTCTTTTTTGTATTTTTAGTTTATTTTAATATAATAAGAATCAAATTTGAATTTTAATCCTTTCAGATCTGGTGTGCATTTTTGTGTACATCAATATCACATCAAGTTTTTTTCAATAGAATTGTTGGCTTTATCGAGCTTGTAGTCGTTTGTACATCACAATGAAAATCAATTCTAAATATTAGTGATACTTAATACATTAATTGATAAATTAATCAATAAATTAACTAATTTTATGTAATAATAAACTTGTCGCTCTAGCTTATGTACGTTCCACAAGAAAATGTTTATAGCATAATATGTTTTTTTTCTGGCCAAAGAAAAAAAATCAAGACTGAGAGAGTTAAAAAAATTTTTGCTCTTTTTCTTTAAATCAGCGTTTATATTTTAATCAATATGATTGGTTTCAATGGTTTCATTATTCCATAGTTTCTGATTGACGTTTGACACCTAAGTCTATTGAAATGCATTTATTAAACTTTCATTTTTGACCACTGACACTTGGTAACATATTGCCAAATCCCTAGTTTACAGTTAAGAAAAATTTCACCGTATAAAATAGTTTCATCACGCGCTTTTATTCAGGATATCCTTCACGAGTAAACCTACGAATTTATTTACTAATTTATTTGATCGATATGCTTAAATATTATTATATTTAAATTTTGATCTTCTCCTTGCAGCTTCAAGAATATTCGTTGTTAAATTGAAGACAGTTCCAGGACTATTGGCATCATTAGTTTGCAAATCTATAGAATCACCTGAAAAAAAAACTATTTTAAATTCTTATATCCATTTAAAATACGCTTCCAATAATCACATATTGTTACAGAATCATTTTAAAATCGCCAGGTAAATCGAAGTAGATTAACCGTGCATAATCTCATGGGTAACGCTTGACCAATATGCCGTTTCTTCTGCATTATATTCCCACTCCAAAACACATCCGTATATAGAGAAGACACACCAAGGCAGATGTGCCCCAGACTATCTCCCGATAATTTCCGTACGAATGCACATCTTACGATATAAATAACGCAGTAACAGTAACAGTGTTAATATTGTCAGTGTCCAATATAAACACAAAGGCCCTTCGATCCGTCCACAATGGCATTAACAGAACATAAATCTGGAGACTGACTGTGTGTATTTATACGTGTCTGTCTGTGCTTTCGAGTCAATCTACACTTTCGGGGGTAACAATGCGTCGTTCAGGAGTATCCGATTTCCGTGCTTGCAAACAACGCACCGCACGCACACTGTAGTACTTCTCTTTTGGAGTGTCTCCTGTTCTCCTTTACGTGTGCCAATATTTCATTGCAATTCGCTATAGGTGCGCAGAGCGAGGTGTACCCTAAGCGGACGCGCTGAAACCCAGGTCTGGTAGAAGAGGTGTCACACGAAAACTACTGACAATAATGCGACGGGTGAACGAGTAACACATGATAAATTTCATTAGACGGGTGATCAGCGGAGCGCGAAGAGTCGTCCAAACACACCGAGTAGGTCGATTGTGTGAAAAGATGTTTCCTAACCGCCGGACAAAGTAGGTAGTAGCAGTTAGTAGAGTAGTCCGGATATTTTTTTCTTGTTGCCGCGTTTACTCATTGTATGCGCTACGTTTCATATTCATCAACCCGACGGCGGCATAAGAAAGGACCATTTTTTTTCTTGGCGATTATTTACGACTGCGAAAGTTAATAAACAAACAGGTCAGGAAGCGTGTTTAATGCGGTAAAAATAGACTGAAGTTCGAGTTGAGGACAAATGAAGTTCACATAAATAAAATTGTACGGAGAGTTGAGAAAATGAGAATGGCACGCATACTACTTAAATAAGACTAGATTCAAAAGTATATATACATGATTATGATTGAAGTCGGGGTACCCGATGTTCTGTTCTGGGCCCTTTTCTCTTTGGTTTACTCATTAATGATTATAGTGTTATACGTTCATTAACAAATTTGGATATTAATAATAATAATAATAATAATATATTTATTGATTAAAGACACAACTGTGTGTATAATAAGTCAGAAAACACAATTAATGAAAACACAATTAATGAAGCCACCACCAAACTAAAAAACAAAATTATAGAACAATAAATGAATAATCTTAATAATAAGATACAAAAACAAAAAAAGGAATTTATAAACAGAAAAAAAAAACAAAACAAAGCCAAAAGAAGATCGTATTACCTCTCCGAAATATCAGCCACGGAGTAAAAAAAATGTTGTAACAAAATGCTTTTAGTGACTTTCGAAAACTTTTATAACTATCATGACATCTAATTTCGTTGGGTAAATGATTAAATATTTTTTATTCCCAAGTTATACTGCACCTTGACTAATAATATTCATTGAGTTAGAAGTAAGTGCAGTTGATTTTTATTCAGAGTCGTAATCATGAATTTTTTGCGTTGGTCGAATATTTACTTTTGACTGGTATATGTACATGACGATTCAAAAATGTATAAACAGGAAAGAGGAAGGGTTTTATATTTTTTTAAAATTGGTCGACAGGAATCATAAAAATGAGCTCCAGCAACACTTCTAATCACAGACTTTTGCGCTAAAAATACTTGATGCGAACTTGCCGAGTTTCCCCATAAGAGTATACCATACTGTATGTAATCTAGACTGAATTTCAGCATAGTACAGTGAAATCAAACGATCCACAGATATCTGAGAGACCTTAAGCGTTAAAAGCAAAAGCTTTTGGTGTAACTTTTGCACAATACTGTCACATTGCTCTTTCCATATCAACGTGTGATCAAAAATAACTCCTAAAAATTTAGAACCATCACAGCAAAATAATTCTTTTTTGTTTATAGTTAAATTGTAATGTTCGATACTCTTTTGTCTGGCATGAAATACCATGTATTTTGTTTTTTTCTAAACTTAAAAACAGTTTATTTGGCGAAAACCAATTGCATAAGTTATTTAATAGAGAATTTGTTGTATTTTCAGTAATATGAGTATTTATAATAGGAGCTGTTAACATTACGACATCATTAGTATAAATCGTCAGGTATATATTGATAGAAACAAGACTGTATCGTTTATGTATAAATTGAAAAGTGTTGGACCTAGCACTGAACCTTGTGGAATTCTAGTCATCAAAGTGTCATTTCCTTCATTGTTTCTGTAACGTACCTTTACCATTTGCATTCTGTTGTTAAAATATGAAGCAAACCAGCGCCCAAGTACTCCTCTTATTCCGTATAATTCAAGCTTTCGTAACAAAATTTCGTGTTGTACATAGTCGAAGGTTTTCTGTAAATCGCAGAACACACCAATAGCTGCTTTATATTGATCGATATTTTTTAGGATATTGCAATAAAACTCAATTAATGCGGTGGAGCTGGACTTTCCCTTTTTAAATCCATGTTGATTATTACTAATGATGCTATGTTTGTCAAGAAAAGAATTTAAACGGTCTAACATATAGTATTCTAAAATTTTGGAAATTACAGATGTCAAAGCTACTGCCCTATAATTTAAAATAGCTGTAACTATGCCTTTTTTATAAATTGGTATAATAGTAGTATGTTTTAAAACTATTGGAAACATTCCATATTCATAGCATTGACGATAAATCTGTATCTATCACAATCGCTTCCTTTTTCCATTTCCATTCACTAACGAAGGTCTTAAATAGAAAATATACAGGGTGAGTTTTTTTTTTATCTTGAGATAACGGAATATCTCTAAAACACTGCATCAAATCAAAAAAAAAAAAGATCTTAATAAGATTTGTTTAATGTAGGGGGCTCGCTGAATAGTGCCTAACTCGATCCCCCACCTCACCCTCCCAGAGTGGGAGGGGGGACAACTTTTAAATCTTAAATGGGAACCCCCATTTTGTATTGAAGATTCGGCTTCTACGCCATCTCTTTCATTGATTTGATGAACCGGTTCTTTGGAACAAATTTTAATGCATTATTTCATGTGAACAATTATTGCATTGTTTCAAGATCCATTTTTGGTTTAGTGTAGACAACAAACTTTTCTGGAATTAAGCACGAACTTAACCGAGAAGGCCAAAAAAAAACCTCGATGATTTGCAGCAATTTTACATGAAAAAAAAAAAAAACTGGAACTGCGATCCGAAAATACTGCTTTGCATGCATACAGTCATAGCACAGTATATATGCATATCCAGTAGTTTCACATCGCCGGTAACATGGGTTTCAAACATGGCGTCCAAGGAAATTCGTGGTGCCGCATATGTGGGTGACATTGTAACTAAAACTATTTGAATTTGTTTACAAGCAAAAATCTAACCTACAAAGCCGTTCCATTCTGTCATTTTATTATAGAAGTGACAGATGTGTGATTTTCTGTCAATTGTCAATCTGTTTGAGTATATAGGTTATTTTCGTACCCACTTTGCAATTATTAGTTGGAAATATAGCCGCCAAACGCCATCGCGAATTTCCTTAAATTGATAGACAAAACATCAAAGGCGCCGACACTTAGTGAAACTACTGGATAAGGCTTATACTGTGGTCATAGTCAGACAACTAATCATAAATAGGTCAATAACTTGAAGAGCAAAAGAATCAATCTGGCCACCGCGAGAATGAACATCTCTGTTGGTTTCACTAATCTACTAAGTACATTTAGCACTTTTTTAAAGTTTTTATATTCTATAATGTATATCTCACACCTAAATGCGTGCTTTCAAATTCTCGACGATGATTTGTAACTAGTTTTTCATTACAATTGTTAGAATTGGTACGTTATTTGTTAATTACTAAGGTAAATAATAAACCAAGAATAATTTTTTTAATTTGAAAAAGATATTAAATAGCATCGAAAGGTCGCAAGAAACAACAAAGTAAATAAAATATGAACTGTATTCGTTCAATTTTCTGGTTTTTTATTTTAACTCTGCAAGTACTTGGAAATAGAGCTTTATTTTACTCAAATCAAATCTGTGGCTGGCTGGCACACTAGATGACGAAATGCACGCTTAGTTTATTATTATCTTTATATTTTATGTATTTTTTAACCTTTTTTCGCAAAGCTCTACAGAAAGTGTACAAGTCGAGAGCAAAGTTTTTTCAATGCATCGCTTAGATTAAAATCAAATAAGTCTAATTTGAATCAAATACGAATATTCTAATTTTTAAAAATATATTGTAACGCTACAGGGTGACATACAACCCGGTATAAAAAAAAATAAATTTAAGTATAATACTTTAATTAAATTATTTAAGATCATTAATTACTTTTTAATCATAAGTGTGCTTTCTCAAATGCCCCGATGGCATGCGGGGTGAGAATTTGTGCATGCAACAGGTTAGAGGACACTTTGACATTAAAAAAATTACGAATAAGTAGTTACTTCTCTTATATTTCTTCAATAAGACCACAGATGCAGTAGGAGCGTGTTGCCAGTATGTCCTCTACTCCAATAAAGTGCTTAGTTTACGTTAAATAATGTGCATGAGGCACTGGTACATCAACTATGATCAATTTTGTACTGTAAAGAAAACATTTAAGTGCAAACATGACAACATAATGAAAGGTATAAAACATAAGGTAATGCATACACGCCATTGTCTAGACTTAGCAGTATCCTCTCATACTGCGAAGTTGTACCAGACAAATCCCAGGTATGGAGCAGTAATATTTTATAACAAATTACCTCAAGCAATAATAAATTTGCAATCGTTCAGAGAATTTAAGTTCAAGTTAAAAAAAATTCTTCTCGAAAAATGTTATTACACTATCAAGGAATTTGTGGAAAGTGAATTAAAGTAGTTATCTAAGGTAGTATATTTTTAGTGAATTGTTCAATTTTGTGTAATTTTTATTCACTGATTTTACAATATATTACTCATGTAATTAATTTTCTGACTATGTCCATGTTATCTTGAACCATGACATAAATAAAATAAATAAATAAATAAAAGTTGTTCCACCAGTGGTCGCAAACTGTTCAACGGTTATACAAAATTCCTAACCAAACGAAATTTCTTATAAGTGTTATAAAATTTAGATTAGGATTAAAATAAAACATTTATTTTGAGGTTAATATGGATGAGGAATACCTTTGCAGGGTTCAAATGAGCAGGCGTCACTTGTACTTCTAATCACGGAGAATGGCTCAGGAACATATTTTAGGAATTGGCAAATGCAATACATCACCTGGACATCATCTGGCTGTCTACTGTTATATTTTATATTCTTTTTTTGTTATATCCTTTTTATTTTTAAAACACGTAAAAGTAATATTAATTTGTTCAATCACTACAATATATTTATATAAGGGAGAATATACGCAACACGTGTTTCAAACTAATTTATGTATACGCTGTATGTGCGGAGTGCATCAACATCTCGTCATTCGTTACACAAGTACCATTTTCATATCAATTGCGTCCAGAAATTTATTAGTTCTGATACATTTCAACTGCTCCCAGATATAGAGGCTTTCCAAATACACGTACAGATACGAAGATAGGTAATAGATACATGTACTTAATATATACTCGGTATATCTACACACCGGCCTCCTTGATGTACAAAAATGCCCGCTCGCAATCTAATCTGGCGAGTGAGTTATGACCGCGCGTCCACCATATACGTACCGAGCCGATCAAAAGGTCAACGTATTTGTTTAAAAACACTTCACTAATATACATATGTATATGTGGTATACGTATAGGTACTCGTGCATAGTATGTATACGCATTTACATCGATATATAGAAGGATCGTCTCTATAACTATACAAAATACAGGACGCTGTCGCGTAGATAGACAACAAACAACGAACAGTAAAACGGCATTTATAAACATGTCTCGAGTATTAGGTATACCGTCTTCGGGTTGCGTAATAGGACGCATCACCTTTCAACCGTAGCAGTAGTATTTAGTATCGTAGCGTATAACTACTACGATTGTGATATTGTTTATTGCCGTGGAATATAATTAAAATGTAAAACGTGTACCCGATACGTACCGACCAGTCGGAGTCGTATTTGGTCAGGCGAGAGTTGCGGTAGAAGGCATAATTATAAGCACGTATGGACTTGTATCAACGATAATGGGTAAAATGTTGGAAGCGATTTGTTTGAAATAATTAAATTGCAAAAAATTTTTAAATCACGAAACTGACAGTAATGTCACTACTTAGAAAAAAAGCGAACATGTATTCATCTATTTCGGCAGATGTGGCGTGCGTTATTTCGAGTGTTTCACCAGCCTGGAATTCCTTTATAACTTATAAGGAAAGAAACGTTTTTATAAGTTGTTGTAAGATTATAATTTTTCTATAACGCAAAATTATCGCAACTTGTACAGGGTGTTTCACAACATCGGTACAGCCTCCAAGATTCTTTTTCTAAATAAAATACCCCAAATATTATTGCATTTTTAAAAGCGTTGGTAAATTTTGAAAACATAAGATATAACGTACTTTAGCGGTAAACTCATTAATTTCCAAGATATCTTTGATTTTCTAAAAATTATGTCGCTTGCACTGTTTGAGAAAAGCGATTGTAATTTAATTATTGCTTAGAATAAGTGAATCAATTTTTGAAATATCTTAGTAAGGACCCACGTATACCTGCAGGTGTGTTTATAGTTGTATTTTAATATACTGGGTGTTCGTTACCAAAACGCAAGCTCAATCAACTTCAAATGGGTATATCTTATTTTTTTTTTAAATAGAACACCCTGTATATGTTTACATCATTGAATTCCTATTAACAAGTGTTTTGATTTTTATTAAGTATACTCTATGTAGAATCAGACTTCAGCAGAAGCACATGCTCTCCTTGTTATAGAAAAGTTATTAAAAGGGTTATGTCTAAAATTATCCTTTCCTGGTGTCATAGCTGGACCTTCATTATTTTTTATAAACTCACCCCTCTTACCAAATATATAAATTAAAACATCAAGAATATAGACCGCGAAAAGGAAGTGTTTTAAATTTACTAAAAAAGAGTCGACAAGATTGAGTTGTTTTAATATTAGCAATGCGCAATCATTGATTCGGTTTTGAGTGAGCGAAAATTCGTGTGCATGGCCGGAAGATCCTCAGAAAGCAATACAATACGACAGTCTCGAGTGAACTTCATTATGATAAAAAGATAAAACCGAGTTTAAAGGTAATAATACATTCACTCACAATGTTCTAATCTGGTAACAAGCCTTATTCATGTCAACCATGTCACTAGTAGCACAATGCTTCTCCCAGTTTCATCAAGATAAATGCCGAGAAATTTCAAATCATTCTTTGATGATATAGAAAAAAAACATTACTTACGGATACATCAACATTAAAATTCAATTTGGATCTCACCGTATGAAAGAACATATAATTAGTTTTTTTTTTTTAAGATTTAGGTGTAAATTATCACTGGAAAACCATTGATGCAATTCAGGCAATAAAATATTTGTTCTATTATGTACATCGATGGGATCGGTTCGTCTAACAACCACAGAGATATTATCTGCATACATAAATAAGAATAATTAATGAAATCGACGATATCGTTTATGAAAGTCGAAAATAAGACAGTGCTCAAAATCGAGCCCTGTGGTACTCCAAAAGTTACAGGTAGATACAATGAAGATAACTTTTTTGCGACGTTCTTGGATGATTTAACTGAAATTCTAACGAACCGCTGTCTATTAGTTCCAGTAGTACATTATTGCGTGTAATGATGGTAAGGAAATAAAATTGAAATGGCGACAGTTATCACCATTGCTGTTCACCTTATTAATGAATAATATATTTACTTTGATGAGGAGCATTTTTTGACTATTTATGCGGATAACACTGTTTTTTGAGTGGCAAAACAAACAATATTGGAATTGCATCAAATAGTGTTCTAAGCCGCCTTAATGATTGGTTTGTTTATAATAAATGTTTTTTTTAATAACTTCAAGAATAAACTACGTTGTTTTCAGCAACACCTCAGTTGGCAATACAGGATCTTAAGTTAGAAATACTTACACTGTATGTGCTGATTTCTAGCTGCCATTTTCAACGCAGAAAGCAACGGTATAAATAATCATTTAATATAGTTAACATATACAGGGTGTATCAGATAGAGAGGTAAATATAATAATATGTAGCAGCTGTAATCATATACAATCAAAAAGTCTTAATGCACAGGGGGTCTATCTGTAAGTATTAACGAAGAAAAAAAATATATTTAAAATGCCGTGGGCTAGAGCCGCACCTGTGCCCAACCTAAATGCTGTCCCGAGTATACCCCCACATACCACTATCATTCAGCTATTACTGATATTAGTTTTGTATGGATCGCCGCTTGGAGTGCAAGCCACTTCGAACATTTTATTTAAATTCTTCCCGTCTCGAAAAAACGATCCTTTTCAAGACCATCATGATTTCATATAAAGAAAATCGAAGCTTGAGGCGTCGGCAAAAGCGCGGGGAATGTATAGATTCATTTTCCGCGCGACATCAATAGTAAAAAAGGCGTGTTTGCAAATTTCTGTATCTACATTTATTTCTGTGTAATTCGATTCAATTCATTTTACGTTATATGATTAATAAATCCAAAAGAATAACTCAGATCATGTGGTACCGTTTATTAACAACTAACTCTCGATTCGACAAAGCAAAAGAAAAATATTTACATTTTCTGTAACTACTGAAGTCGCATATCCAGTGAAACTCGAACGTCTTATCAGGATGTTAAAAGTAATACCTTGTAGACTTACGTAGAATGCTCTTAACAAAAAAGTAATGTTTATTTTATAAAAAGAAGAAATTTAAAATGTCGCAATTTTGCTATTTTTACAAGGGCACACTGGCCGATTGGCCTTTATTTATTCAGAATGACGTTAAATGAACTTACGGCATACCATTAAGAATAACACTAAATGAGTGCAATATATATATACATAATACCACGTTTAGCGGGTGCTTAACATGATGTTTCCTTGCATCAGGTCTGGACTAAAAAGAATTTTTGGCTCTAAATTTTACTTTTTTTTATTTTTTAATGATGAAATCCGGTTTCGTTGGGTTTGTGCTTTATATGTCGTGTAGTTAACACCCAAGCAAAATTTACTTTTTTATTTGATACACCCTGTATAATAATTAATAGAAAAACTTTAAATTTCTTTCAAAATTAAATTTCCAAAACTTCAAGTAGGAAATTTGAAAAACAAATTCAAATTGTTTATTTCATGAAAATTATAAACATTATTTTGAATGCAAGAAACCTTTTTTATCAATGTACTAATCAATTTGTCTGGGATCATTCTAAAGAACGAGAAATAGCAAACCTTCGATAAATAAACATGCTCTTAACAGAATATACTATAAAAGCACTATTACTTAATTTTATATTGCAAAAACAAGTGATTGCCCGGTCGTATCCACACAAGGTAACAAAAGGAGATTTTTCCACCCGAGTACATATAAGCATTACTGCAACTCGCATATCTCAAGTTAAGTTCTCATAAGCGCTGTTTCATCCCGTTACAGCGTCTAATACAACCAGGAATACGTACCATTAAATAATAAAAAGCACAGATTGTTACAACCGCCAACAGGAAAGTGACAGTTTTAATACCGTGTACAACCATAAAGGCACACTAGAACACCGTGTAAGATTGTTGCCACAACGAGAGAGACGTCTTTTTACCAGTCGGAAGTTTCATAGCGTCTTACTGCCGTTTTAGGAAGATCAGCACTCAGACCCATTAACACCAAAAAATCGCCACGGCCGACGCACTAAACTCATTAATCTGGCACGGAAGAAAAACGCTATAGATGATAGTAATTTGATACTAAATCCGTAGACCGCGCGGGAATAATAATGGAAGGGCAGCGAATAGTTTAAATGTCTGAGAGCGATCGCAACTCGGGGCGAAAAAAAAAAGGTGCATTCCGAACGATACGATGGTATTTGACTGCGCGAACGATATTTCTTGCTTCGAGATTCCCTCAATGAGGTCGATATCGGTCGGTTTTCTTATATACCGCGTCTTGGTATTGCAAAACAAGAGGAGGAATGACGTGTAACGAAATTTAAGCAACACCGAAGTTGTCCGCGGACGGTATTCTAACTATAATTTATTACTGATCGCAGTCAGATGGAATGAACAGCTCAGGTTGTGATATTCGAGGAGAGAATGATATTTTTTCTGGTATTGAATGGGTGTAGGTATGTAATTTATTAAAATGTTATAATCTAGGGATTGTGTGGCATTAAATAGCTTAGGAAATACTTATGTTAAAAATTATCAATGGTAGATACATGGGTAGTGTACGAAATCACTTAAATTATTGAATATAGAATGCAGCATAATTATCCGGGCTTTCGTTACTAACTAGACTTTATCAAAAGTTTTCTGACAAATGGATGGCCCCTTGATTTTTTTTAGTTCTGGAAGAAGTTTTACCATTGTCTTGCCAATAATGGGGGGCATTTTGATTGTAAATCTGTTAAAAAATTACCCAACTGTACCATGGAGTTGCAGTATTCACTAATTTTTTGTTTGTTTCCATGGAAAGCTATGACAATTTCTTTAGGATACAAAATCAGATCCTTACAATAAAGCAAGAATACCAACATTGAAGAACAACCTGCAGATTTCATATCTGGAACGCCGGTGATGCTCCGAATTGAATTTTACCTCGTACAATTTTCAATTCACTCTTCAATTATCTTGGATTAAATTTTTGCTGATCTTTACATCAAATAGTGTTTGTAAAATATATTTATTATATAAACATCATGTCTATATTAAGTAGGTCGACTATATTTTTACCTGGTGTTGGGAAAAAGTCCCATGCACACTGAAAATTACCTTATATTAGAGATTCTTTTTCCCAGAAAGCGAAAAGTTTTCAATTCATTAATTTTTGTACAATATTTTGAGGCACTTCTACCCAAAAAAAAAACATTTCTACCATTTGCAAACTTACTCCAATTATAGGGTATGTAGTAGTTCCCCCAAATAACGTTGAATGTGCTTCAAGATTCACATGCATGTTCTAATAATAAAATAAACTAGAAAAGTAATAATCAATAATTAATCTTTACCTCAGGTCGTTAAGAAGGTTCGAAATGCGATACTTAGATAATATTATTTGGCATCTTTTGCTACTAACTTTTGTGCAGGTTGTCCAATATGTTCATTAAAATGGAAGTGATAAAAGTGAAATGTTTGTAATTCAAGAAAACCACAATTGTTCTCAAGTAAATTAGATCGAATATATTGAAATAAATAAATGATCGGCTTTAAATATAACTCAAAACTAAAATTAGAACTTAAACAGATATTTTTAAATCTTTTACAGTAGATACAGTAACTTAACCTAATATTAAAAATAATTAGCTCTTGTGCATTAAATAAAATTGTGAAAAATAATGCTTGAACTTTTAAAAGTAATTGTAAGAAGTTAATATTAATTAATCGATTATAATAAGAACGATAGTAATGTAATGTAATGTAATTTGATGGACTAGTGTCTGTAGCTGTGTTACATTAAATTTAAAAAAAAAAAAAAATTTAAAAAACAAATGTTCACAACGGGGAGTATAAGGTGGATAAGAATTATGTATTAAAGTCATATGTTAAAAATTCGTCAATCGAATAAAATGCTTGTTCCAACAGTACGGCCCTTAGTTGGCGCTGGAACATTTTTTGAGTTGGCGAGTTAGTTAAGGAAGTAGGTAATTTATTATATAATGAAAAACTCATATAATACAAGGAATCTCTACAAAGGGGAGGAGCCTGGTTTGGGAAGGTTAATATAGTGATTTTGGCGTGTGCTATAAAAATGTATGTCAAACCGATATTTCTGTTTCTGAGCTGGTTTGTAGGAGTGCTAAGGGTCTCATATAGAAATAAGGAAGGAAGGGTTAAGATTCCACGCGATATGAACAAGGGCCGACAATGAGCTCTGTGCCTTCCCACAAATCACCCGCACCTGCCCGCTTTTGCACCTAAAAAGTACACTAAGGTTTGCCAACGAAGTAAATCCCAACAGGAAAGACAGTACCGCATACGAGACTCAAACAAGAAAATAGACACACGAGACACTTCCTCTCCAACGATTACGTCTTATCACTCGCAAAGCATAACAAACAGAAGACAGCTTTTGCGAAAGGACATGGACTTGTTCAGTCATTTTAAATCCGCATCAAGAACAATACTCCAAAAACTTTACATGATTGCAAGTAACATAATTATTATTAAGGCAAACATTTATATTTAATATGTTGCTTGTATATCAATAATTTGGTTTTACTGACGTTAAGAGTGATATTATTCGCATAAACCCACTCACTAACACTAAGATTCCAGTGTTAATGATTCTCTCGAGATCGTTTTTATTCGAGGCATGCCATGTAAGTGACGTATTATCAGCGAATAGGGCGGTGTGTGATTGATTAGCCGCAAAAGTTAGATCATTAATAAATATTAGAAACAGTGTCGGTCCAAGTACTGACCCTGCACACCACACACACAACCGATCTCCGGCTGAGTAGCCCTTCGCCAGCATGTATCTGCAACGTACGATAGTATCTACCACAAGAAAATCAGTGAATTGTTGATTTTAAATATAATGAAAACTTATGTGCCTGAACTAATAATTAAAATAAGAAATTAAAATCTATTCTGTTTTTTTTTCGAAGATTAAATTGTTTGTAATTGTATTAAGACTGTCCTCAGATTAATGAATGTGGTTTTAGGTCGAACTTCTGAGCTCTAAATCAACACGTGTATTAGAAAAATAAGGGTACAGGTCTCTTTATTGCGTTGGAATCCCTTCAACTGCGGAATCAGCTGAAAATCTGGTCTTCTGGCTTCTGTACGTGAAATGTACGGTCTCTTCTGTAGTCTTTGCGGCTTCCCAATGTCGAAAATACTTCGCAGGATGGTCTTTTTCCCCCAAAATTGACTTGGACTAGGACTTATGCGTCAACAATTTTTAGGTAAGTATTATCCTTGATTTAAATTGCCATAACCAGTAGATACAACTGGTTATCTCTGGTGAATATTGTATTATTTTGTTTAACTTTGTACACTTATTATTTTTAGTGTAAAACTATTTTTCCCCAGCAAGGAGGAAAGTTGTACTTTTACTCGCTAGAATGGAAAAGTCGTACTTTTCCTCCCTAGGGCGGAAAGTAAGTGACATTGACATGACGATACTGTACATCTTATAATATGTGACATTATTGATAGATGACATTAGTACATTCGACCCAGTGTGAGCCCATTTAAGAGATAATTGATAATTTATTAGGTGTTAAATATCAATTAAACTATTATTAAACACTTTTAAAACGACACTAACTTGACAGTTCTCGAAAGATATTTGACAGATTAAGCCTACTATCTATCATGTGACTCACAGGTATGTCTTTATTTTTTTTAGACATTTAGTTAAAATTGGACTGGCTGGGAAAAAAATAGTATTCAAACCACGTGAAGGAAGTGCTATTGCAGGCCTTGGGCACCTCAGCAAACCTCACTTTCGGCTCGGGTGTAAAAATTTGCCCGCGGCCTGCAATAGAGCACTTTCCTCCCTTGGTTTGAAATATACTATTAAAATTGTCTCTCTTTTCAATTTTCTAATAATTATTACAGTTAAAAGCAGAAATTCCATTAATTTGTTTTGTTTTTTAGGTCATGGCTTTTCAAATGTTCCATATATCAATCGAATATTTGCTGAATTATTTTTAATTATATTTAATTATTATTATCCGTCAATCAACATACGAAAACCGTCCGTATGCATTAATTTCAGACTTCAGAATGTATATACTCGCAGCGTATCTTATTTTAAATTTAATATTGAAATGTTAATCTAGATCAAAATTTGATTTCTTTTACATTTTATTGCCTACATTTTGTATTATAAAATTAATTAAATTCAAAGTAATTTTATTTGACAGCTGATATTACAGATTTCTATTTGGTCTAAAAGCTAAAATTTCTATTTCTGCCGTTAGATGTCATTGTTTGACAGATGTAATTTTATTAAAATTTTGATGATTACTAAATTGAATAATATATAATTTACAATTAAAAAATTGTTTTAACAATATAAATGATTTATATTTTTATTTTATTATGTTATTTTCTGATTTTTCATTACTTAACATTAACTGAAGTTCTCTTGGTGATAGAATTTGTACAATAAATCGTAAATTAATTTGATGTTTTGTAATTAAAATGTTTATCTATGACTTTATTTTTATCACAGTATTTACGCTTTAACAAGAGGGTAAAGCTTCCTGTTTGGGTAACTTAAATCACATTTTCTTTGAATGTTGTCGGTTGAATGATAATATCGATCAACTATCTGCCTGTCTCAGCAGAATCCGTTCCATTGCCGGTTAATTTGACATTTCTGTTAAGTCTGAATAACAAACACATATGTGATGAACTTATCAGTTTCCTGAAACAAGCGAAGATCTATATTTAAGCTTAACGTTAACGTGATCAATAGGACCGACAACTCCGTTGTGCAAGTAAAAAAATAGGCAGAACCATTTTAAATTTATTGCTGGCAAATGGGCTTTGATCCCGCAGGCCAAAATATATATTAAAGAAAAGCTTCCAGTTTTTATTGAGTATATTAAACAATGTTTTATCTTTGCATTTTGACAGATAATGGTACTAAAATCAGTATGGTTAAATTCGAAAAGGTAGCATGAATACCACACGCAGAGAAGTAATTTCTAGAATCAAGTGAGAATTTCTTAACTGAAGTATCTCTCGTTCTTATATATAAGCAAATGAATAATTTCTTGGACGAAGAAAATTATTTTCTCAATATCCCAAGAAATTAATTCCTTGTTTGAAGAAATTTAATGTCCTTAGACAAAGGAAAGCTGGTTACTTGAAACAAATAAAAAAAAAACTGGTTTCAAGAATATTATGTATTTAATTCGAACTTATGAGAACTTTGATTTGAGAAAAATAAATTTGATATAAAATAGGCCTCTCCTTAAAATAAATGCAAAGCGAGCTTAATATTAGTTTGTCGTTTTCTAGTGGTAAACATCTAATACCTTTAAATCAAACGTTGTTTTATTAAACATGGAAACGGTACTTACTTGAACTTAAGGATTCCTTTCTTTAAATCAAGAAACAAAAATGGTGTTTTTATTCTTAAGATTATCGCACATTAGCCCGTCACAGCACGGCACGGTGCGCCCCATCACAAAACCAATAGCATTGCGCTGAGCTATGTATGTTGGATAATGGGTGCTTGTTCATTCATTTGCATTGCTTTAATTCTATCCATTTTTTTTTGACGGGGCGCACCGTGCTGTTTTGTGACGGACTAATGTGCGATAACCTTTACTCTAGTATTGTTGGTTACAAAAAACTCATTAATGTTTCGTCAAAAATAACTAAACTGTTGGTTATAAGCCAGCAGCATGACGAAATGTTACTCAATTGTTTGCAAACAGCAAGAACAACCCAATATATTATTATGATTTTAATTATGCTGGCAGAGGACCCTATGCACGATTAGTTGCTTGATAATAATTTTCGTTGGCTAAATATACATAAGTTGTTTTTTACGTAGGATTTGTATTGTTACTATGTAACACCACATACTTTAAGGTAAAAACTCGAAATAAATTACAAGTATATATAGTTGACATATTAATAAAATTAGTTTATTTAAATTTTATTTTATGAATTGTTAAATCATAAGTAAGGAAAAAATACAAATAGAATAACTTTACAACTAAAAAGTATTTATTTAAATACTACATTTACAGTATATTACAGTATTTTATTGCGGTTTCTATCTCCGCGCCAATGCTACACCACTCAAAATGGCCTTTATATTGAAGCCGAATATAAAATTGTTCTTCAGACATATCTATAAAAATATCCGTAACTATATATGTATATTTTTTATTTACTAGTACACATACGCATTATATTATAAAAATACTTACCGTTATTCAAACCACTATAAACAGGTGACAAACAGATTTAGGTAACGTACAGGGCAAATATTATCGAAATACTGCGAAATATCTAATACCGAAATGCAAACTCGATCATACTGGATAAAACCAAGTTTCAGCGTATATCAACCCCTCCACATTCCAACTTTTTTTCTATTCTAAATACAAGAAACTTATGTTACTTGCGTCAAGGAAATATCACTCAATATTAGAAAAATCGTAAGAGAGTGAATTATTCCTTATAAAAATTATATGTACTTGTTTTAAGAGAGATAACATTTGCCACAAATAAATTTTGTTTTGATATTAGTAAAATTTCAAGAAAATAATTTATTATATTTAAGGACACCTATTAACTCGGATCTAGTAAATTCTCTAAAATAAAGAAAATACTATCTTACATTTAGTAAAAATGTGTAAGAACACAGATGTACTTGACAATAGAAAACGTTTTTCTGTGTGCACAATAATTCCCCAACCCCTTAGACTTAATACCTTGAATAACCCAACGCGCGATCTTTTAATGGGAATTCTATGAATTCCAGATTGCACTCCGCACAATAGTTCATCAATTAAACCGGCAGCTATCTTTCCCACAATAACGCGACGTTCGTTCGGCCGACACGACGACCCACAGCATCCAGGAACCATAGAATCACAGCCGCAAAGCGACGAACGCGCGTTCTGCCTTCTGCCTACCTGTTCCGTGGCCGGTTTTATAAGGGCTGTAAAGTACAATTATTCATTGATTCAAAAGACAATTATCAAGCGCGCTTGCTCGCTACGACCGGGCAATTAAACCGATGTGCGTTCTTAAATCGCGTTCCTATGACGCTCTCTATATCGTTTCGTTTGCGTATGTGTGTGTGTCTGCGTGGATCTTTATGTGTAAGTATACTTGGACGAATGTACGTACATACAACGTGGAAGTTAGCTCTACCGTGATCCTGCCGCCGACACGCGGACACTCACACACAGGCACACGTCCATGCAGAGACATGTAGAGATAATCTGTGAGCTTTGCCGCGGTGAGTATATGGACATTAGCGTGCGTGCACTTTATAGGAAGGGTCATAGACCCGCCGCGGAGCACCTGACACCCACTAGTCCGATGACCAAAGGGGAGAACCGATTGCTCAGAGCAGTACGGACGTGTTCGGCACGATTTTATAAGCGATAAAATACCGTTCGGTTATCGCGAATGCTGACGATATACTTAATGGTTGGTGTTAACGATTTTACAGGCAATTAAAATTAAATCAAAAAGGAAAATCTTGGAGAACTAAAGAATATTGTTTTTTACGTAGGTATATATGTAAGAAATATTTTCCCTTTGCATTAATTTGTTTGTACCGTCTACCATTTATGTAGAAAAAGTATTAAAAACTATTCTCGATTTTTACGGAGAGAACCGTATATACACTTTGTATAAGCATTTTGATAAGTAGACGGACGAGGCCTGAAATTTGATAATATACCTTACAGTGACGAATTAGTCGCGGTACAGTGAGTGTAGGTTTGTGGCCCGTTTAAAGGTGAGTCTAATCACAGGGCATTCCTGTTATTTTAGTATAAGGTAGAGTAACGAATTAGATTTGCGAAATAGCCTGAGTAACGTTAAGCATGCTTAGTTAAGGGCGCTTTGATTAGGAAAAGCTAGTCGTCCTAGCGGGGCACGCTTTGTGACGTGAGGGATCCGCACGGCACAGTTGACCGCAGGCGCTGGGCGACCCGGGAGTCGTAAAAATAAGGGCACGGGGAAGCCGCCGGGCGGTTTTCCATGCACCTTCTGTGAACCGCGGGGGATTCGCGCCTCACGAGCTCCCGAATCACAAGGACATAGCGAAGTTTGGGTGAACCGAACACAACGAAGATTATATTTCGGGAGAGTTTGTTAGGGTTGTAACCTAACATTTAACTGTGTAACCTGCTATTTGCTTTAATTAAAGATGAGTGCTCAGGTGGCTTTTCTTTACAGGTAAACCCCCGGGTTGTACTCTGGGTTCAGAATCACCTCACCAACACCGATGCCCCACCGCTCGACCATCATTGTCAAATAAACACCGGTTTAGTATTTGACTTTACCTGACCAGAATTAAATAAATAAAATATTGTAGCCCACGAATTCGATAAAAATTTAAGTAATATAAGAGTGTTAGTTTTCATTGATATTATTTTGGTATTTTAGTAATACTAATCTTATTTGGTTATTATTTATATTTTTACTTTAGTGTATCTTTTTTTTGGGCACTTTTTACATATATAAAAAATTCATGTAAATATATTGCCATTTTACGTGACCAGAAATGTGGTACTGAGTGATTGATCATTTAGCCGAAGAAATACGTTTTCAGGGATGTAAAAACAAATACCTTCTGCATTAACACAGATTGGAATATCTGTAAACGCTCATGATAGAATGAATATTACAGGAAACTGTAAGCAGCCTGCAATTATACACAATGGAAGTATATTTGCCTGAGTGCAGACGTGACATTACATCGTAGTTGTACTTTTCCACGAGAATAGTAAATATATGGATCATTCAAATAACTGTACAATCAGCTCAAAAAATAATAACCTAGATACTAAAACGAATATTCTAACACATCTACATTAAACTATCATTCAGAAATGATATACCGCAACCCTTTCGGCTTACGCTCAGATTCGCAGAATTTTGACCTTTGTAGTTGCCGCTAAAGCATTATCCAGTATTTTTCGTGTATGTGACTTTTGATGTGAAAACAATAAATGGATTTAAAACTAGTATATAACAATAGATTTACAAACGCAATACTTAATTACAAATTAAATTTTCGACAAAAAAGAACCTATTTGACGTTTCCTAATGCGTTTTTTTTTGCTGTATAAAACAGATATAGGAAAATGATTATTTTCTTGCTTGGATATAATGAGATTCGCCTTCTGAATTATAACTTGGTGCTAAAGTTTCTATTAGAAAGTTTGTACAAATTTGTACAAATCAGTCATGTCATTTATTTTTTCTGTATGTTCTAGAAGAAAAAATCAATGTTAAAAATAGGTAAAACATGAGGAAAATGTAAAAAGTAAAGCAATGCAAAAACGCTCAAAAATATTGGTAAAATTTTAAAAATTGTCACAGTTAAGAGAAAAAGAATTAAAAATAAAACTCTAAGGAGAGGTACAAAGTCGGGAAAAATTGTTAAGAAAATTGGAAAGAATTTAAGAATGAAAAAAGGGGGAAAATAGAAAAATGTTTTAAAAAATTACAAAATAAACAAACGCAAGGGCTAAAAAATGAAAAAAACGCCAAAAAACTCTTATGGTTAAAAAGAAAATAAAAAGCCCTAAAAAGAGATACAAAGTTTAGAAAAAATGTTAACAAAAATAGGAGAAACAAACATATGTAAAAAATAAATCAAAAATGACATTTTTTTTCAAAAATCAGGAAAATGTAAAAAAGTACTAACAAATACATCAAAAATTAGACAAAATTATAAAAAAATAAATGTAAAGAAAATATAAAAATCTTGGGAAAAAAAATCAAAAATATTTGAAAAACAAAAAATTAGGAAAATGTAAATCAGGGATAAAAAAGATAAAAAATTTAAAAAAATATAAAATTAAATGTAAGGGTGTAAAAATCTTGAAAAAAATCAAAAGTTTTTGAAAAAATTGTTAAAAAGGCGTTCAAGGTTTAGAGACATTTTTTAAAATGTTCAAAAGGGTAAACAAAATGGGAAAAAGTCAGAAAATAAAAAAGGCGGGAATAAAATAATAACATCAAAAAAACTAATGTCAGAAACGTTTTAAAAAATGAACGCAAAAACGATAAGAAAAGGATTTTCCTCTTCTTATCGTTTTCTTACCTTGTTAATGCGTTATCGCGTTAAAAAGATGCGCAAAGTTTAGAAATAATTGTTACAACATTTTCAAAAATAACAAATGTAAAAAAGCTATTACATTTTTTGGGAAATAAAATAACAAAAATATTTAAAAAATGTAAAAAAGATGTAAAAAATATGAGAAAAAGTATTTTTTAAAATGTTTAAAAGGGGAACAAAGTTTACAGAAAAATTTTAAAATATCGAAAGGGTAAAAAATTAAAATGGGAATGTAAAAAACAAAATAAAAAATTGACAAAAAATGTTAAACATTTTAAAAAGCAAATGTAGAAACGCTAAGAAATGGAAAGTGTAAAAAATGAGGTTAAAAAGTTTACAAAAAAAAAATTAAAAAAAAAAATCGTAAAAAGGTAAAAATAGAAACCACTGCAAAAGAAAATAAATAGTGTACAAAAAAAGTAAGAAATTAGAAAAAAATTAAAGTTGTTGAAAAATGAAAAATAAACTAATATAAAAAAGAGGTTTCAAATTTAGAAGAAATAAACATTGCTAAAAAAATCGATCATGTTTCAAAGAATTTAAGAAATGTTAAAAAAGAAAAATTGAAAAAATTTTAATATTCAATTCCGTTATTGAATATTTTTTCCAATACCTATTCAACAGGGCAAAAACAAAAGATAGAGGTGCAAAGAGGTACATTGCACATTCTATAAGGGGTATGTATGAGGGGTGAATGGCCGACATACTGATCCATTTAAATCCAGAATTAGTTACTATTACTAAAGTTTGACAAAATGGCGTACACCAGTTAGTGCGTGCATTTCCGTTAAAAAAAGCTTTTGTATTACAAAATTTGTACAACCTAAGTCTACTACTTAACATGACTACTTAAGATATTAGAAATAATGTTGCTTTGATAAATTGGACTCTCCTTAATTTTCCATGATTGACATTAGTCATGTCATTTATTTCTTCTTGTTGTGTTTTAGAACAAAAAAATGCAGATTTTATTTCAATAAAACAGATTGACAGGTATATACCACCAAGTGGTATTAATAACTTTAAACATATTTGTCATTGAAATTGAAGAACTTTTATAAAAAAAGTAAAGAACTACATTAACTTTTTCAATCATTATTAATTTGTTAACATTTATATTATTTTTACTTATACATTTCTTCCTCTCTCGTCACACGAGGCACACAACGACTCGCCACATAAAATCACAATAACACCAGGTTGAGAATTTTTAACCACCGCGAATACCGTTAGAACGCTTAAAGTAGATAGGTGCACAGTTTATTATAGACAGTAACATTCCGGAATTAATTGAATCGCCAGCCTCGACAATAAAAGACAATCGCAACTCGTATGTACCCATAACCGTACTACCAATGCATCAAATGCGTTAAATCTCAACAAGAGACAATACGAGACGAAAGTCTCCCTGCATGGTACAGTGAGCTTGTTGCCCTTTTACGAATCCGTACGCAGAAGGGAAAACGATTCTTCTAAACATAGACGCATCAATAAGATGTACACATACCTAGTAAATATTTATCGCAAATATAAAACTTGTTTGAATAACATAGAATCGCTCCGTCGAAATTGATATTTTGCACTTGTCGATACCCCTGATGACATTCATTCGTTCTGTCTATATTCTTTTTTTTCTTTCTAGCTCGTATACATGCAGATGTTCAGTGTTCATGCGTGAACAGATACTGCTATCCATTAACACGTCTGGGTTTATATTGTTAGTTGTGGAATATATTAGAATTTATTACAGTTCACAAATAAAGAGGTGTTATGTTAGGATGGACAAATAAAACTATTTTTTGCTGGATAAAAAAGAACTGAAGTAATCACGGTATACGGTCTCAAAAATATTTTGATGTCTTTGGGTATACTTTTTTTATAAATTGCACGTCAATAATTCCTTCCCTTGATAAGTGTGAAGTACAATTAACATTTTTGCAGTTAAAAGGTTTTTTAAATATTTCTTTTTTGACAGATAAACACCTTTGGGATTATTAATAGGTAAAGCGATTGATTGATTCTATATAACAAGCTTGCAGTTTTAATGTAGGATTTAATTTTAAAAACTAACAAAAAATTATTAACAACATTATAAGTTATTTTACATTAGAGTTTACAATAATATATCAGCATTGCCCTATCAATTTATTATACAGGTGATTCTCAATATATGCGACAAACTTTAAGAGCTGATTCCTGAGTTTATTTTGATCATAAAAGTTCATATAAGTATATGTCCAAAACGGTTTGGTTTTAAAGTTATTGAATGTTTAATAATAAATTATGCATTATGACTAACACGATATAATATCACAGTTGATTCTTCAAAAACTATTGTGTCGAGAGGGAATTGTTTAGTTGTCATTTCAATATTTGTCAATAGTTGTCAGAGTATTCATTCAGTTTATTGCCAGTTTCTGTTTTCTAAAATGAATTACACGAATGCTGAGATGTGTGATATGCATTTCGTTTACGGTCTTGCCAATGGAAATTCGCGTGCTGCTAGACGTCTTTATGAAGAACGATACCCGAACCGTATCATCCCGCATCATTCAATATTTGCCCGTCTTCACCAACGTCTTAGTGAAACCGGAAATTTTAAAAAACGAACCACTGATAACGGGCATCCATCTACAGTGAGAACTTCACAAGTTGAAGAAATGGTACCAAATGAAATTGAGGAACATCCTATTATACTACAAGCACCAAAAAAATTGCGTTTGCTTTAAACATTAGTCAGACCACAGTTTGGTGAATATTGAAAGATCAACTCTTCTATCCATATCACATTCAGCGGGTGCAGGCACTTTTGCCGGCAGATTTTCCGCAAAGAGTGGCTTTTTGTCAATGGATGCAACACAAAATCGCATAAAATCCTGACTATTTGGCTCAAATATTCTTCACCGACGAGGCTACTTTCTCTAGAAACGCGATTATTAATTTTCATAATAATCACATAAGGGTCGAAGAAAATCCGCACGAACTAGTGAATGCCAGTCATCAACATCAATTCTCTGTCAATGTGTGGGCTGGAATTGTTGGAGATCACTTGATAGGTCCACATTTTTTACCGATGCGGTTCAATAGCGAGGTATACCGCAATTTTCTTGAAGAGGAGCTATCACTACTTACAAATTTATTTTATGCATGACGGTGCTCTAGCGCATTTTAGTTTAGTTGCTCGCGAGTTTTTGGACAATACGTATCCAAATCGGTGGATAGGACGGGGAGGTCCACAACCGTGGCCTCCTCGGTCTTCAGACTTAAATTCTTTGGACTTTTTTTCTCTGGGGTCACCTTAAATCATTAGTTTATACGACTCCCCTGAAAATGTCGATGAACTGAGAAAACGTATTATCGCAGCTTTTCAAACAATTCGAAATACCCCTGGTATTTTAGAATGGACTCGCCAGTCAATACGACGGAGGATAGAAGCTTGTATTGCAGTTGGGGGCGGTCATTTTCAACAGTTAGTATAAGTTAATTTTATTTTACTAATTATTTTGTTAATTTATAATAAAATAACTTGCTACTAAACATTGTACAACTTTAGAACTAAGCGATTTTGGACATATGTTCTTATGAACTTTTATGATCAAAATAACTCCAGGAATCAGGGCTTAAAGTTTGTCGCATATATTGGGAATCACCCTGTATATTAAAATACCTACCAATATAAACAATAGTTAACCATTGTTGAAATAGTTCTTTTGTTAGTTTTGCAGATGTGGATGCCTTTAAATAAATATTTCAAGGTCGAAACAACGATTTTGATACGCGTGGATCCAAATTTCCACTTTGTTCCTTGAGAACGATGAATAAAGCCGAGAGCAGTTTTGCGGAAGTTGATATTATTGCGGATATAGACTACGCAACTGCTGTAACACTTTTTGTTCTCTAAAAACACATCTAAAATGCGGCCGGAATGTAGCTCAAGATTAAAACCACTCTCATCAGCATTGAATGTATTATCTAATATCCTGACATGCCCTAATACGTATAATTCTTTGTACTATTAACAAAAGTTGAGGCAGTTTCTTTCAATTGCTCTAAGTCCGTAACATGTGATCGGGTAAAGGATTTATTTATTTTTCTTGAAACTATTTTGTAAGCTCTTTTAAAATTTCCAATGTCTTTAACAGTTTCTAAACCAATGTCTATATCAGCCTGTAATGCTCAGCATTTGGACGTCCAAATCATGAATAATGGCACCTGAATCAATACCATTTACAAACTCATTATATATTGAGAAATTGAGAAATTTTTAGTAACAATCTCTGTTTATTGCTTCTTCCCACATAGAAAGAAAGTAATCTAGTATTACTATAGAACAATACAAGAAGGAATAGATCGTTGCTATGTCAGAATATTATTTCACCATTTACCTGTACAACTGCTGCATAAATGAAACTTTGTGAAACTTTTGCTGGACGCTATTCAACGCAAGTCGTCTTTTCTTCAAATCCTTCCGAAACGTAACAGCATTGGTTTTATATTCCAAAGTTGCAATACCTCTTTCTTCTGGTGTACACTCTTTTTCTTCAGCTTCTATTACTTCTAACAGCTCTTCCCTTGTGGGCGCATATACACTGAGAAAATAGATTGCATTCAATGAAGAGTTTTATAACTTTTGGTTTTTATCATGTTCAACGAAAGGAATACCTTTTCTCAAGAAAAGTGTATATTTTAATTGAAACTAGCTGTTTTATCGGAAGACTATTTTCTTCTTAAGTACACATGCAAAAACCCAATTAGAAAAAAAAACCCATTTGATTTATTCTATTCCTTGTAGTAGTTGCAAAGGTGTATACATAGGACAAACAAAGGAATATATAAAATAGAATCCAAAATCATAAGTCTTCCACTAATGTAACAGCTTTAAAAAAAACACGAAATTGAATACAATCATAAATTTAATTTTGAAGAAATAAAAATTTTAATTAAAGAAAAAAACAGCACACAATCATACACGCAATATTTTAGAAATGATCTGCATTAAAAGAGAAAAAAACAGCGTTAACTTTAGACCTGCCAGAGAAAATTTGACTAAAATATACTCACATTTATTTTAAATGAATTTCACATAACTTTTATTCAGCCTCGTATATCTCTCAATTTAAATATTTATTGACAAAAATGAAAACAATTTTTTTCATGTTTATTTTTATTGTGTGTTCTTATTTGAATGTTGTTTATCTACACAAATGTATAAATTGTTATTTACTCAAAACTTTAATTATATGTAAATTTTCTGACAAGTTTTCATAAAAAAAAACTAAAAATGTTAAATGAAATATTATTAACGAAATTGGATTTATATAAAAAAACACATAAGTGTAGTAATGGAATAAATAAATAATTAAATAAAAAATATCACTTGAAAAACACCATAAAGGGTCGAAACGTCGTAAAAACAAAAATTAGTTTCATTAAAGCAATAATTTCCACTAATTCTTCCTAAATATGTATTATTGTGATTTCCCCGGGTATATGCTTTAACAAGCAAAAGGTAAATAAATAAATAGCTTTTAAATTAGATCTGCCTTTTACCTTTGCAGATACCTTCCTACAATGATAAACACAATGCAAACTCAATCCACTAGATGGCTATGAAATCCCGTATATGTCCAAGATATCTAAGATTTACCACTCCAGAACATACGTACTAACAATCCCCACCCTTGCTAACCAATGAGGAGACTACCTTTATTATATTCTACAGTTACGAACCCGCTGCGCTGACGGCTGTACACCTCGGCTCTCCTGAATCACCAACTTGTTTATTACTATGCCCTTACTTTGTTAAATACTGAATTTATAATTTAACTCTTAATAATTCAATGTATCAAATGAACTTCCATTAATAAAACAGTGTAATCATTAATAAGTTATATAATTTATTGTTAAGTTTATATCAGAGACATATAAATAGCATGAGAACTCTTACTCCCAAGGTGAGTACAGTTATTGAAAATATTCAAACAAGTATTATCAATTATCCAGTATAATTAAGACTCTTTTATTCAAATATGAACTTTTAAAATCTCCCGCGCTATCATAAGAGAATTGAATACCACCAACCACGTGTGCCAACCTATGACGGTTTTAAATTCTAAATCACATACGATGTGATGATAACCTCAAAACACCATAGACGTTATAATTTCATTTATACAAAAATTTAAACAATGTTTTGACCAAATACCTCGTCTACCGGTTTACACGGACATCAGAATACCTCCAAATGTGATTTCCTTGTAGTGACAATCCAGATTCGCTCGTATATACACTTTATTTATGAAAACTAAATTATTACAAATCATCCTAACCCCGTGCTCCACCTAAAAAAGGTACTACACGAGGCTACCTATTCTAAGTACTATATGGATTCCATAACAATTGAAATGATCCTACTCTAACTAAATAACTTCCCTATGATTTTTAATAACAAAAATATAATACAGTAGCCTCGCGACCATACGAATATTACTTTTGAAAAATGATAAAAAAAAAATGTAAAATGTGATTAGTTCACATAATCGCGAGTCTACTGTAAATCAGTCAGCTATCAGTTATTATTAAATGCGCCCATGGAACGACTTTCGTTATCTCCCAGCATTCGCCAAGGACACTGATTATATATAATATACTTATTAATATAAAATCAATGGCCACGGAGTAAGGGAAAACCATGGCAAAATCCTTACTCTGGGAGGATCTGGGAAGAAGTCCCAGACCTTATTACTGATAGCCACAAATTATTATTATCCTTCTGAGTGCCGAAGAAGCAGCCCCCACGTCTCCTCAAATTCCGACAGCCTTGCCGTTCTCACGTAGCTGCTCCCTTTTCACGCATTCAGAAGTTGAACAGGAAAGATGATGACCTAAAAAACAAACAAAACAACAGCAGTACCTATTCTAATACTTAATAGTAACTTAATCCTAATTATTCTAACCAAGAGTAATTAAATAAATATTTATATTTTAAATATTTATAGTTTAACACCAATTCCAACCACTAAAGAGCATAAAATATTCATTTATAAGCGTGCTACCCTACTAACTATCTAAATATCATGCCGTAGCCTATCTAGTTCTTTAGCAACATTACTAAAAAATTCCCACCATTCGATCGACTCATTATCTCTAATATCTGTGCTCGTATATACAGCTAAAAGGGCCAGACCAGGAGGAATAACATCGGTAGCAGGAAAATTCAGGAAACAGACCTCCTTCGTTACATTCAGGATGTAACACATGCACACTCCCACGGAGAAGAAACACCCAGGTGTAGTAGATACAGCAAAATTTCTTATAATGTCGAACAATCCTCACGTTTCTTCTGTATATTTCCAGAATAGAGTAATTACAAGAATTTGAATAGAAGATCCCCTTCAATACCAGACGTAAGACAGGAAAAACCACTTAACTCATTACACTTGATAAAAAATAAAAATATCTCTCTCCAGCTTTTTTATCACAACCCCGTCACCAAGGATTTTCATCATTTTTTCACAACGAATTACATTAAGTCACTCCCCATTCAATCAAAATAGATACCACGGCTACCAGACTATCAGACGATAAATTATATACAACTTCCATGACAACTAGTGTGAATTAATCCAAATTATACTGGACTTACAAACAGGTGTGTACATAAAATAATAACTGCATTTCAATATGGTTGGTGGTTTTCCCTCTTATGAAACACAGCAGTATATATATTATTGGCTAAAAAAAAAACAAACAAAAGCTTACTAATTACTGGTCTAATGTAATTCCTTTCGATAAGCTACATCTTTTAGATAACAAACAATCTAATCTAAGGAATAAATAAGATTGGGTGGTACATCATATAATCTACATATGATCCCAACGTTTCATAATTTTTTGAATTTCCAGATTTGGGATCTTCCCTTGTCACTAATACAAGCTCCGATGTATGTTAGTTACCGCTAGATAAATAAGTAAATAGTGTTTCTGCAAACTTCTTCTAGACCCCTCACCACAAACTGCACTAAACTGGACGTACGTTTCGATAGCAAAGCTATCATCATCAGCAGAAACACTGAACTGTTGAGCAACAGCTGAGAGCTTTGCTATCGAAACGTACGTCCAGTTTAGTGCAGTTTGTGGCATTACCAGTAAGACAGTTTGGATTATTTTTGTCATAAATAGTGTTTGTTTAATTATATTTAGTGCGTAAATAAACTTTATAAAAACTAAATAAAAAAAACATCATTACATCAAAACAAGATTAATCGCCAGATAAAAACGCAAATCAACATAAGAAAAAATTGTGCTAATTGTGTCGTATATTTATGAATATTCATCGAAAAATACACATAAAGTATTAGTTAGAATATAGCGTAGGACATTCATGACCGTATAATAGGTATAAATATCAAAACTATTTCAACCCAAACAACAACATAACAGTTTTAAGTGATTTAGTGTGACGATATCGAAAATTACTACACATTTTATGCAAATACAACACCTGTTACTTCGTCCGAAAAGGATATGCTCCTTAAATGTAGTTTATGAGTCGGATTGTATACTAATGAGTTAGTAAATATTAAAATATTTAAAATGTTTCTGATTATGCAAAATGTAAATATTTAGTTTACATCAAGATACATCTGTAGAGGAAAATGAATGCATTTTAAGATTTGTATCGGTGTTTAGAAATAAGAATTATGCGCGAATTCACACAGAAATGCGTTTGTGTTAAAAAGATATATCGAAATCATGTGGTCTGATCTCATTCTCGAAAGGCTACCTTCATGGCTACATGATAGACAATATTACTGTGTCCCAATCCTACATATTTGTCACTTTGTAATCATAATCATAATCATATCAATTTATTGGCATCACTTCAGTACATTCATATTATGAACATATATGCCAAAAAGACTAAATCACCGAAAAGGTGCTCTTCCTTTAGCCTCAATTCCAATTTTTATGGTTTTGGCCAGAAGTATAACACATGAATAGATACACGTCAAATTTATCTTTCCTTTTCTATCACTTAAGTCCTCTTCGTCGATGTTAACACCATACAATTTGAGGTTTACTTTGTAGTTCTTACAATCACAGATATGACATTCTTGCCTCCCCCATTATCACCAAATGGAGATGAGGGAGATCTGGGAAGCATTCCATTGCAGCTGTATGAGTAGGTCCTCATTCCTACTGTTGTTCCTATAGACACAAGTCTCTGCATCTTGCAAACTTCAATTATAGCACATGATTATGTCCGAATTGGGTACTGTCTAATGATAATAAAACTAAAGGGTAAAGCGATCCCAAACAATTTTGGGCTTCGATTAAAAACAAAAGAAGTACTACTAGAATCCCTGGCGTTGTTAGACTTAATAGCAATGAGTTTTCCTCCCCTGATTTCATTGTAAAAGCGTTTGCAGAGTACTTTAATAATGTATATACAGATTCTATTACTGGTGACTTATGTTTAATTTTCCAGATGTCTCAAATGAGCTTATTAGTGTCTCATATTTTACAGTGGAAGAAATTGAGTGTGCTTTGAAATGTTCTAAAAATTCCTTTACAGCTGGCTTTCATGCCATTCTTTTCTTATTAGAGATTGCGCAGGTATTTTGCATGGAAGTCCTTGAATATCATATATTAGAACATTCGAAAATAGCGTCAATTTGGAAAATACGCATATATGTCCTGTTTTGAAGAAGAGCTTCATAACTGTCGATCCACATCAGTAATATGTAACTTTGCTTAAATTTTCGAAACTGTTTTATATAAGCATATCTATTTCTCAATTTGTAATTTAATGTTCCCATTACAACAACGTTTCATGCAAAATAGGTCGACGTTAATCAATTTGGCGTGCTTCACCCAATTTGTTTCTGAAGCTAATAGATAAATAGATAACAGAGGACACGTCGAAGTAATATACTTGGATTTTCAGAAGGCGTTTGATCAGATAGATCATCATGTACTTTTAGCTAAAATGCGCTCTTTTAACTTTTCTAACTCCCTGCTAAAATTCTTTAAATCTTACTTGCTAAATAGAAAACAATGTGTCAAGTACCATAATTTCATGTCTAAATTCATTATCCCTACATCAAGCGTTCCTCAAGGCTCGAATTTAGGACCTCTTTCATTTTTAATTTTTATCTATGACCTTGTTAATGATATATCCTATGAAAAACTTACGTTTGCTGACGATTTAAGGTTGTCTGCCTCTATCAATTCTATTGAGGACCGCGAAATACTCCAGTTTAATATCAACGCTGTTGTTTCCTGGTGTAGTAAATGCAGGCTTTTACTTAATGTTTCCAAGTGTAATTTTTACTAAAAAGCTCAACCCAGTTACTTTTTTTATACTATCCCCGGTACTACTTTAATCTCTGTACACTGTTGAAAATTTTAACACTTTTTGACTAATTTAATAGTCAGGAGAGGTCCACACTCTTTTCGTGTTATTTTGTCGAGAACTATAGAAGTTTAAATTTGACGAGCAAAGATAGTCAAGTATTGTCTATTGTTAAGGGGTTATTTTGTCCAACTGACACGTGGAATTATAAATTACTTCTAGTCACATTTCATTTGATCTAGACTAGACAAATTTACTAGCTGTTTAACTAAATGAATGCGATCTATTGGGTGTTTTAACACCATTTTCTAAACACAACGTCTTTTTAATATGCAACTCCTATTTCTTAGTGCAATAATATTCTCTCTTTAAGACGTTTTCTCAATTATAAATATGCAAAACCACTCATTCACAAGTTTTGGTTTCAGCTAAACGTACCAATTTTAAAATAATTTTTTGAGAACCATTATAAAATTAAGTCAATGTTTATGCTATTTGATTTAAGTCTAAACTAATTGCGTAAATAGATGTTCCCAATACATCTTTAAGATGTTGAAATTTTTGATGCCCACTGGAATTAACGATTAATAACACGAGGTTACACTTTGCAAGTCAGTCACATTTGGTGGTTTGTTTGGATATGTTAATACGGAGAATCAAACACGAAAACAAAAACACGTGCAATGCAGGTGGTGGGTATAATGCAATATGGTATTAGAATAGGTGGGGTTTCTATATTTCTATCCGAGGGAAAAATTCTGATTGATTGACGCTTCTGAATGTCTAGAAAAATAGTCAATCCTCATATCTGAACAAAGAATTCACACGAAATTCTAGTAATTTCTGTTCTATTAAATACGCGTAGTCAACTCGTCTGGCAAAGTTTGGAAAAATCAACACTAAAATATTTGACTAGCGCAAAATTAACGCCAACACCGTAATATTTTCAACAGTGTAAGTTTAATGAAAGATCTGGGCGTGTTATTGGATCCCAAACTTTCTTTTTCTCATCACATAGCATTTATTGCACGTAGTTCTGAAATCTATGGTTTTATTTACTGCAATTGTGGAGATTTTCGGGTACCAGGATGTTGAGTACGTTGTTCTTTTTTTTGATATGCTCTAGTTTAGAATACGAAATTTTAATATGCATCTACTATAATAATATTGAATCGGTTCAAAGAAAGTTTTTAAAATTTCTTTATTTTTTAGCTGAGGGATGTTATCCACTAAGGGGTTTTGATTATGGGGTACTTTTGGCAAAATTCAACTTTAAATCCTTACAAGCTAGAAGAATTGTTAGTTTGATTAAATTTGTATCAACCTGGTGCATAATAGGATCAATTGCCTGTAGCTTTTATATAAACTTAATTTTTCATACCTAGGCTGAATTCCTGTTATCACCCTACATTTTATTGTGAACAGCACAGATCCAATGTGCTGCTCGGATCTCCCATCTCATTAATATGTCTCTTGGAAATATAGATTATTATTATTATTATAAAAAAACAGGATATTTATTGCTATATACCTATATATTCCTGCATATTGTTTTTTATTTCAGAATTTATGCCAACCAGACACATTAATTTAGACAACTTCAATCTACTTCAGAAAAAAAAGGTTCTAAGCTCGCCATAAATCGCGTCGCTCCCAAGCCACAACAGACGAGGAGACAAACAAAACGATCTCCACGATGAGGCAGATTCCTACAATAACGCAGAAAAGATTCCTAAAAGCTCCATATACTCCACTTGACGTAGGCGAGAAGATATTAATGGGAACAGGTATAATACTCCATATAAGAGATATTTCGGCCGACTGCTCACCTGTTTCTCGTCTCGACACACAGACAACAGATAGAAAGAGAGAGAAACATCCACACGGTTATAATAAATTCAGAAAACCACGCGGCATAATAGAAATCCGGCGACCCTTTTCCCCTTCAGTTTTTGCTGCTCTTTTTCCTACGAATATGCACACACACACACACAAACTATTAAAAGAAACAGAAAACGACGCGCATCTCGGCCGCAGTCCGATAAATAAGGACACTCGTTTTGATCTAGAGTCATTGATGTCACGGATTATTGATGACAAGCGCTGGTCAGGTGGTCTACGGCGGACCGTTCTCACACCCACTCAGCGTGTGGGTAAAGGCACAGTGCTGTGGTGGCGGTAACTCGCGAGGAGGACCACGGACATAAACTATGGCGACCTAAAAAAGTCACATTTCTGGCGGTTTTTGTATACCGAATCTTGATGGTGTTCCTGTCCTTTTTACTCTTATAAATACACTCTTAGAAATGTTACAAATGAAAGCAGATGTTATTTCTGGATATAAATTAATGTTTTTCGTTCGGGAAAATTTTATGTTTTTTTTTATGATCCGAATATATTATATGTATAAATATTTATTTATTTACGTTTGATCGAATTGATAAGTTCGAATAGGAGAAATTTAGCGTAATTAATGTGAAATTTAGAATCGTTTATGAAACATAAAAATAAAATGGGGCCCAAATAAGCGTCATGTGGCACACCTGACCTTACGGCGAACTATGTATATCTAAGACTAAAACCAAGCTAAAACTTAACAAAATATGTGTGCACTCCCTGGAATAAGGTACTGTGTCAAAAAAAGATCAATTATAAATTAAAATTCGTTTAAAATATCTGAACATGTGTATAATAATCTGCAATAGGTCAGTGTAATAAGAAATTTATTTAATGCTGTATAATACGTGGTTAATTAATTCATAATCCAAAAATCTAAATTAGGAGAGGATTTCTAGAAACTTCAAGTTTTTTAGTGTCTTATTTTCTTGTACTATACATATTTTATTCTGCAAACGTCACATATTATAATCTAAGATTTTATAAGAATAATTGGACAAATAGAAAAAAGAAAGTGAAGGGCTTTTAAGATGTGCCACACTTTAGATAAAATAAATAAGCAAGCCTAGGGCAAAGGATTTATAAAAAAAAAATTATCAACAAAATGAAGAAAAATGATAAAATAGATACGTTAGGTTCTATATAAAACATTGCCAAAGAAAAAGAAAACCTTAACTAAAACAAAAAAAAAAAGATATAAAACAATTTCACCCCCAATTTGCGTTCTTCTTGATATGCAGAAAAAAATATGGAAGAATAGAATGATTAACAAAGGACCAGAAAGCACAAAAAAGTAACTATTAATTAATTAATGCAAATTTTAAGAGAAAAATGGGAATAAAAATAATTATTATTAAAAAGGATACTTCCTTTTTAATAATAATTATTTTAGGAGAGAAAGAAAAGAAGAATAAGTAAGAAAAATAGAACAAAGAGAAACAGAGATACTAGCAACAGATTGAAAAAGAGGAGTACGAAAGAGTGGGGGAAAAGGGAAAGAAGAAAAGCAAAGAAAGGAGGTGATAGGGAAGAAATAGAAGAAAGAAGGAAGAGAAAACAGGAAAACGATAACGAAGAAGAACGTAGAGGAAGTGAAAGAAAGCAAAATAGAGTAAACATAATGAGGAGAAAATAAGGAGAAGTAGAAGAAAGGACGAAGATAGAAAAGTAGAACCAAAAGTAAAAACCAGAAAAGCAAGACTAGTAAAGGAAGTAGAAGAGGAGGAAAGAAAATGAAAAGAAAGAAAAAGAATAAAGATATCAAAATCGAAGACGCAAGAGAAGAAGAAGTTGGCAATTTAGAAGAAAAATGAGAAAAAAGAAAAGAGAAAGGGAAAAAGTAGAAAGCAATATTGGGGAAATAAAAGGAGAAACATAGATTTATTTCCATAATACCATAGATCAGCGTAGAACATAGACAAAGGAAGGCCAAGAAATCAAAACAGAAGATGCGAGAAAGGGGATAAGTGAATAAAAAGTGAAAGAGAGGCAAATGAAGTTGACAACAACAAAAAAAAAACAGGAAAAGAGAAGAACACAGAGAAACAGCAGGAAAGTGGTATGAAAGACGTAATCGAGGAAGGAAAACGTGAAACAGAGAAAAATGAGGTTAACGAAAAACGGAGAGGAATAAGAATAAGAAGAAAAAGAAAGAACAATAAAACAAAATAGGAAAATGGACAAATCAGAGGAAAAATAAGGTTGACGAGGAAGAAAAGAACGAGAAGTAGAAGAGGAATAAGAAAGATAAGATAGAGGGAAGCCAAAAAGTCGAAAATAGAAAAAGCAAGGAGAAGAAAGGAAGGTAAGATGCAGGGAAAATGAGGTTGGCAAAAAAAAGGACAATAGAAAAAAAGAAGAACGTAAAGAAAGAGAGAGAGTAAGAAAATGAAACAGAAGAAGCAAGACACTTAGAACAAGGTGAATCAGAAGAAGAAGTAAGAGAATAAGAAGGAGGAGGATAAAGCGATTAAAAATGAGCCGAAATAAAAATACAAAAAAAAATCGAATGAAAAAGAAAGTGCAACATATTGCGAAGGAGAAGAGAAATAGAAAAGAAAAAAGCTTTTGACAGAGAATGCAGGAGAAAGAAAGGAATCTACAAAAAAGATAGATTAATTTTATTGCAATTTTTAACAATTAATTTTTATTATATTACATACCCTAGTATTTTGACGTTTCCGAAAATAAATCTTTTTCTGTCATCTTCTTTATATGTAGTTTGATACCTATTTATCAATTATAAGTGCAATGGAGACAGCAGTTCATTTTAATAAGGTACACAACAACTTAATGACAGTTTATTACACATCTGTCATATCGAATGTAGTGCGCCAACCTTTAGTGACATTTTTGCCTAGCTAGAACGAACGCTTTGAAGTAATGCAAAATGGGTGTTTCTGGGCGGAGAGGCCCAAAATAGTTATTTGTATCACTAGACCAAAAACTACTACATGTACGATTGTCTGGCCATGTGGTACACACTATTTTTTAAGCCGACAAATCTGAATTTTGAATTGGAAATAGAAAAAAAAATTGACGCTAGGGAGTTGACAGTACAGGTTGGCACACATGTTACACACCTTAGTGTTTTGACGTTTCCGAGAATAATGGTTAGATTCTGTGCATATCTCTAGTGCTTGTAAGGTTATCTATTAGTCTGTAAGCATTCAAAATACATGCTTAGAGTCTTACAGACGCTACAGATGCATAGAATCCCACCATAAGTCTTTTTCTGCAATTTTCTTTCTAGTTTAATGTCTATTTATCAATAATAAATGCAATGCAGACATCAGTTAGTAGCTTAATTACGATTTATTACGTATCTGTTATGTCGAATGCAGTGTGCCAACCTTTAGTGGCATTTTTGTCTGCTTTAAATTAATGCAAAATGTTTCTAGACGGAATTTCCAAAATAATTATTTATAAGGATATTTAATACGTATGGACAAAGCCGTAATAACGGTAAATAAAAGATAACAGAACAAATAATGTGTTCTTGCAATGTCCGATTCAAAATTTTCCACACTAAAATCAAATCTCATATAAATTTTATCTTTTATTATTTTTTTTTTATTTTTACAGCGTAGACTCGTTGATACAGAATCCAGCAGGTATACACAACAGAGAGACACACGATCTACGACAGCAGCTCAGCCGGTGAAATTCCAAGTATTTGCCAGTCACCGCTTTAAATTTAGGGTAGATCCTATCTCCCACGCCGTTCTCCGCGTTCGAGATGCATATTTTATTGGCCCTCATCCACAGATTTATCGTACGGATCCGTCGCAAACCTGCCGTCTCCAAACGGACGCAAATAGACGTCCCTTTCGGAAGACGATCGACGCTTCTTCGCATACACATATTGCTATGGACTGGCATCCCGGGTTTCGGAAATTCAAATGTGTATTTTTATTTATTCCTTATCAGCCTTGTCAAAACAATGTCAGAGTTTCCACTATTCTTAGTTTTGTTAAGAATATTTATTTAATTGTTTGTTTCATTTCTTTTGGCCAGTTGTATATATTTAAAATCATTTATTTGTACATTTTGCGTACTCCCGTATTGTTTAGTATATTTGTTAGAGTTTTTCTTAGAGTTGCGTTCTGCGTTCAACGCAGGAATTGTATATTTCATATATATGCGGGAGGCCTTCAAAAGGGCAAGCAGTTCGTTGAAAGTTGCCCGTAAGTAATGTTGTTTTATTTTTTTTTATTGCCGTTGAGGTAAATTCATTTTTATTTTAAATTGTTGCTCGGTTATTTGTTTGATTAGCTTTCAAGGAACTCCTATTTAATTATTGCTGTATTGTTTAATTGTGTACACATTTTGGATGTTAGATCAGTAATTATTGTAAAAACGTTCTAGAGGATTCCGCGAAAGTGTGTTAAATTATCCGTTTTTCTTATTAATTGTTTTGTATTTTTGTTAATCACCTCGGGAAGGTGAAGTGAAGCTTTGAGCTATTAAATTTTAAATTTCAATGTAAATTGTATCTTTTTCTCCACGTGTAAATTATAGTTTAGATTTCATGACCGCGTGGATGATTTTTTTTATGAAATTCCTTCTAGAACGAATCTTCCATTTTGTTTGTTAAAGGATTTTAAATCGTCCTTTGTCATATTAAATTCTTGCAGTTTTTGTTTGTCCAGAATCATAAATTCAAGGTTCATTTTCTGCATCATCATTATTGTAATTAAATGTTTTTTTTTTCTTTTTTTTAAAAAATAAACTTAATGATTGTAAATATCATTTTAAAATCACTAGTTCTTTTATTTTTGGTTTTGCCAGTTCTATTTTTGGGGATTTAAAAGAAAGTCTAATTTTACAATCGCCCACTTTAACTTTTTTAGAAGCTACCTTGAGATTTAAGTATCTCTGGCACCCTTTTGAATTCATTTTTGCTGAGCTAGCTAAATTAATTTTGTCATTTTTAATTTCTCTTTAAATTTTATGCTTGGACCATCAGTTACTTACAGTTACTTGGACATCAGTACACTGGCGGACTTATTTAATGTCGTCGTCTACAGCGTAGTGACTATCAAAACTACTCACCATTTGCATAGGTGCGCGTTCGGCTGGCGTCGGCTGTTCCAGGTAAATGATTTATTGGGGTGTACAATTGTAAAACGCTTTGCAATTATGCAAATTAGGTAGATCTAAGATTATTTGATATCGAAAGGAAACCTTTAATATTGTGATTTGAATCCAGTTTGAATTGAAATATTTGTTTTACAGCTTGAGATCAAGTGACTTTTAAAACTAAAGCTCTTATTTTATGTTTAAAAATAATCAAGTGAGTGTATAAATAACAAATCAAGTTATATTAATTGCTGGGTTATTTCTATTAAATTTTATTTACTTTATTTGTATATAATTTATTTTTAAAATAGGAAATGTATTAGAAAACAAAGGAGTAGTTAGTTTCAATAAATATTATTATTATAATTACCCACAGGTAAGAAACATCATAAAATTCGTGTTCCTAAGAAAATCTCACATATCCTTTGTTAGACTTTTTGTTAAATGATGCTATTTATAAAGCAATTATATTAAACAGAAATTTTAATATACTACATAAACTATTATCACATTACTAAAAATAAAGCTTTCCTGTGAAATTTCAATAGCCAAATTAAAAACTCATTAATTATAGGCATTTCAATCTGGGGCAATTATAAAACTCAGCCACTTACCATAATTAGTATAAAACCTCATTGTAATCCAACGAGTAAAATTTTACTGAATAATGAGCTGATATACTTATGTGGCAGAGCAACAATTCCGCAAAAAAAATTTTTTTTAATATTATGTGAGGAATGAATTTAAATGATTAACAAAACTACATACTCTAATGTTCCTAATTTCAGAATGAGAGGGAAATACTTGCAACACAAAATTATTAATAAGATTAGAACAAGTATAATTAAATATGAGTACAATTTAAAATTTTTATAAAATTGAGAATGGATTAATTCAAATATTTTTATTTTCGTAAAGACAACAAAATGAGTCTATATGATTTTTTTTTTTGCAGATTTATGTACTTTTTTATATATTTATATGCATTTTAAAACATAAATATGAAAAAAAGTTTTTAAAAAATTTATTGCTCAACTAAACACTATTATGTGGATATATGAGCTCGTCATTCAAAAACACTAAGCGTGGTTGGATTACATAAAGGACTAGTGGTAATTATCGTAAATGGCCGAGTTTTGTAATTGTAGGTAAATGGCAAATGCAAATTTAAGCAATTCTCATAAAAGTAATGAATTTATAATTTGTGTATTAAAATTTCAAAGAAAAGCTTGATTTTCAGTGATGTGATAATTAATATACTTTATTAAAATTGTTATTTATTACAATTAAGGTTAAATCCTTTCATTTGGAATTATTCTTTTATTAATTTATGGATATTCTGTTTTGTTTATATATTTTTCAAAATTTGTTTTTTTTTTAGAGTGTATATTTATTTTTGCAAAATGCGTTTCTTTTTTGGTTACGTTTTACACTACAATTTTTTGTTTGTATATGTTTATATATTTAATGACAGTTACGTAATTAGATTTTATATTGTTTATGTTTGGAGTTAGCATGTTTACTTAAATAAATAATATAACCAGACTAAACATAGTTTTATTTTTTTATGAATAGCAAATATATAGCGTTAGTTACACGTAGGTGGATCCTACAATAGTACATGCTAATAATTAAATATTATTGAAGTCTCCATTTAAGAAAATAGTAATTAATAAATGCTTACAATAGCTAATATTTGTTGAAGCTATAGTTTTATGAAGTCTTCCTCTGATGTTTCCTATATCCTACGTTTTTAAAACGATTAATACACAAGACACCATGAATACCGCAATTTATTTATTTCTATATGAGTTTTAAGAGTCAATTGGGTCCAAGTTATGAAAGAGATATTTCAATTCAAAACACGTTTAAACTGCTATATACAACGTTTACTTGTGATATTGAATAATCCATTTTTTCTACCTGATATGCATAATTGCGAAGCGTTTTACAACTGTATAGCCCAATAAATCATTTACCTGGAACAGCCGACGCCGCACAGTGGTTTCAGTCCATATAGAGATTTGCCAAAAATGCATTTTGGCGATGTCATCCTTGATGTTCGAAATTATTACTATAGTAAAGTGTACATACTAAAGTATTATTTACCAAATTTTCTTTTTGTTTGAAGCTTCGGCTATTGTTTTACAGTGCCTTAAAGTTCCGATTATTCCCGAGAAAGGCATACGCGCGTGCATTGAATGTGTAGTGAAATAAGCTAATACTTCATCAATATTTACTAATGTGTTATATATCAGTAGAACGAGTATTTCATCTACTTTCCAGACCTATAACTTCCTAATTAAAAAAAAAAACATTAGTTCTTTTGTAGAATCGTTTTTTCATATCTGTGTTGAAAATTAGATAATAACTACTTTAACTAAACTTTTAACTACTCGCGGGTTTGCCCGGGTCAAGCTATTTACTGCATTTGGAAGCTAATATATTTGTCTATAAAATGTACTAAAACTCAAACTGCATTTCGCTGCATTTCTATGTGAAAATTAAAAAATTGGGAATAGGAGCGCGCTTGCATATTATTATTTTCTAATGAATAGCGTAAATGCTTACAATATATGTTTTTAATTACATGAATAAAATAAAATTCTATATGTGCCCTCTAAGGTACATACATTATAAAGATTATAAAATTCTAAAAATATATTAGGTATAAACATTCCTACTTAAATGTTGTTATTGTATATGGCGTACACGTAAAATAGATAACAGGTACCTATCTGATATTTTTCTTTGTGGGATATGCCGCATATTTATAGTATCAAAATATATTAGTAGTTGATAAGGTAGAAAATATTCTTGTGGTAAGTAGTAAGTATAAAAGCTAGCACAAAAGATACAATTGTTAGTTTTGTAGAAACCTGTATTACATTGTTTTCAACATCTTTCTTCATATTAAAACAACTTAAATAGAAAACATGAGCTATATAAATATTAATAAACGCGAGTTATGTGTTCGTTTAGTAGAACATGGAAAGCACATAAGTACAGTGCATATGTACATCAAAGAAAGGTTTCCTGGTTTAACTGAAGCAAATAACACCTGTACTGTTGCAAGAATTCAAAAATATTTGTTGCCAGAATTCAAACAGCGATGGAATAAAGCTGGCAGATCTAAAGATATTTTTGACAAGATATGCTGAGTGGCTCAATGGCGATTTTCGTATACAATTCGATGAAGAAGAGGTCCCATCTACATCACATGCAAGTAAACGAGGAAGACCGTGCAAAAATTATGAATTATCATCGGCCAGAAGCAAGCGCAGACAAGCCATTAGACTATTTCAGGAATCTGGGTTGGATCATATTCACCATTCCTATATACAAGGCCTAAAATCAATTGGAAAAAGTAAACATGCTGCCATTATTGAACAGTTACGCTCTATGCCGACAGAAACCTTGGACGGACTTCATAAGAATTTAATGGAAGAAAAGATATCTCTGAAGAAGATTTTATATTATACTTCAAACTATGTCGTGCGGTAGCAAAATAAATCCGAGAAAGTTTGGTGAATACGCACGATCCACAGCTGAACTCTATGTAAACAAATACAATTGGTACTATGTGCCATCTTCAGTTCATAAAGTACTTATTCATGGAGAGAGCATCATTACATACAATTCAATATTACCTCTTGGACAACTATCTGAAGATGCTCAAGAATCTAGAAACAAGGACTACAAAAAATTCCGACTGCATCATTCTAGAAAATGTTCGAGAACAGCTACGAATGAAGATGTTTTTCATACTTTACTATGCTCATCGGATCCTTTTATAAGTGGTCTTAGAAGACAACATACACCGAAGCATATAGAACTCGATGAAGAAGCATTAAATTTACTAGATAGTGATGAATAACGTAAAAACAGGTATTTTTGTATAACGTTATGTACCGCTTACTTTATAATTGATTCAACTCTTATTATTATTTCGAAAGATGTGACTCTGTATCATTTCACCTATTACTTTTAACACGTGGATAAAATTTATATCACTTTGTCCGCATTTAAAAAATGCCGAATATCATATTTTTATATGAAAAACTTATAAACAGCTACATATAATTCTTTTTGAAAACACTCTGTATACATCATTATTATAATTGTTATATAATAAGTAGTGTTTATTATATTAGTTTTTATAATTTAATCTTTTAAGGTGAAATATATGCAATTAATTACACATCTTCATATATTTTTTTCTTAATAAAGTAATAATATTTTCATAGTTTTTAATTGTTCACATTAAACTTAAACTATTTAGCAGTACTCATACCAAATTTTATGAAAATCGGTGCAAAGATGACAAAGTTACAGATTTTTGGCAAAAAAATGTCGATTTGGAACCACTGTGCGCCGGCCGAATGCACACCTGTGCAAATGGTAAGTAGTTTTGATAATCACTGCGCTGTATACGATGACATTAAATAAGTCGGCCAGTGTACATACATGCATATACATACCAAAAGTTTGTTGTAAAGCATATGCGATTGCTCGGAAATCTTCTACATAGTCCCATAAGTTGTATAATGGCGCACTTTGACCCCCTTTTGATACACAATCAATCCATACCGTCTCGTCCCGTCCGTTCTCTTATGACATTAATGTATTCGCCTGCATCAATCAGGCGCGGCGCAGAGCAAGCGGACGCTCCTCGACCATCCGTTCGTCCGGCGTACAAAAAAGACAATGATATGCGGGTATGCCGTGTAACCGATCGCCTATAACGTTTGATTGGTTGCAACGGCGTGATATATAGGTTGGAGATGAGTGATCGAGAAAATCATCGTAGCGTCTGACGGATAAGGAATGAATGTTTCTCTTATTACCTGCCGAGGCGGTTATCCGTCTTGGCAATACAAATTTTTCTCGCTATTTATTGTCTTTTTTTTTTCCAATCGTAATGGAATTTTTGTACCACGGGGTCTTACAACGTCAATCCTGGCTCCTACATAAACACATCATTTGCTAATATGGCAACACCCATCCAAAAAATATATAATCTTGTTTGGTGAAGTAAGATTGCAGTACCTAATATTGTTTTATGTTTCAGCCACATACAGCGTGACCCAATAAGTGTGCCACAAATGGAATTTTTTCTGATTACTTGCGCAATTGTAAAGCAAATACTGCCAAACGTTAGTGCATGATTGGCTTCTAAATTAGGCACACTTAGACTGCTTTAAAGTCATTTAGTTTACAGGGCAAGCCAAGAAATATAAAATTGTATAAAACTATGTTCTGACTAGCAAACATTTTGCTGCAAATTGTTTGCAGCAAACCATTTTTGCAAGTGTGAACTGCTTCAAAAACATATTGCAGCAAAAAGATGATATTTGTGTAAGTTATTGCAGCAATATATCTTGCGTAGGTGTGAACAGATAACTTTTGATTGCTCGTACTGTTTGCATGCTTGCGACGGTCGATTGTACGTGTCAATCGCAAAAGAGTGTTTGTGCGAGATGGCCAAATTTGCGTGGACAAAAGAGTTGACCCAAAAATTAATAGCAATTTATGAATCTGATTCCGAATTATTGGAAGTATCAAATGTGGATTACAAAAATCGCAATAGGAAGCATTATTGAAACGATATCAAAAGAGCTAAACATTTGTGAAAATGAAATACAAAAAAAAAAAATCCATAATCTACGCACACAATTCCTATAGGAAGTGCGACGTATTAAAAGGAAAAAAAAAAGTGGACAGGAACTAGTGTAATTATGAAAGTAAATGGGAATTTTTTGAATCATTAAAATTTATTTCTACAAACATAGAATGCTCGCCCACTATAAACAATCTGGTAAGTTGGTGGTTGTAAACAAGTAGTAAATAAGTAAATTAAATGTGTTGGTATTGTCAGTAAACTTCTCCTTCAGTAGATAGAAAATAATCTCTGAACTCATCGCGGACATCTTCTGCTATGATTCTCATGAAATTTACAAAACTGCGGGCATCTTCATTTCTCAGTTCTTGTAGAAATTTATTAGGGAAACCCAATTCATTTCTTTGAAGTATCCATTCTCTTACCCATATTTTCCTTTTCTTATTTTTACTTGTTTTATTCGTTTCCTTTTAACAAAAAGCATTACTGTCGAGCAGCGATTCCTTTCACGACGACATATCAACTTAACTGTTAGAAGTTTCAAATCAAACTGATGCAAGAAACATGTGCCAATGTGAATAGCTACGCAATATTTTGCAGCAAGTAGGGCAACAGAAATTTACATAAGTCGTACGATCCATTCGCAGCAATAATTTGCATTTATTTTTTTGCACAAGTGTGAACAGAGCTGCAAATACTTGCCGCAAATGTTTGCGCAAGTAGTTTGCTAGTCAGAACAAGACTTAAGGAAAATGTTATTAAAATTAGTTGTTGTAAAATTAAAAAAATGCACCCAAGTATAAAGTCAGGGCTTGCTAATTTAAAAAAAATCGTAAATTTTGTATTAATTCTTCTATAATATTTGGTTTTTCAATAATTAACATCATTATTTATTTAAACTAATTACAAGAAGATCTCTTTTCAACTATTTCTTTCATATTCCATTAAATTTGGAAAATTTATTTAGGAATACTTTTTCATAAGCGTTTCTGGTAGGTCCTAAGCCAGCCTCAGTTATATATATATTTATTAAATAAAACCACATTTGTTTTCACTTAAATGTTTTCTTTATCATAAAAAAAGGTCGAATATAATTTATGTATCTGAGTCTCATGCACAAAATTTCACGTAAATTAACTACTTCAGCATTGAATATTGGAGAAAAGCACATTTTGAGCAACAGCCTCCCACAGCGTCTTCAGTTACACTAACAGTTAAGGGGGGTATCTTACAATTTGTATAATTTTTTAACGTCAGAGCGTCCTCTAGGCTGCTACAGTCAGAAATTCTCTCCCCCCCCCCTCCAGACCCCTCGCCCTCTGCGCATGCCATCTGGCATTTGATTTAAAAGTAGTAAAATAGATGACAGTAGCATGGATAATAGAATTGGATTTTATTAAATTAGTTAATGCATTATATTTAAAAAAATATTTTTTTTTATACGGGCTTTGTGCTACCTTGTAGCATTACAATATATTGGTGCTATATATGCTGAATTATGTTAAAACTGCTACAGTTTTACTCTATAACATGTAGATGTAGATAGATAGAAGGGTGATGTTACACTGCGACCTAAAAGATCTGTTGTGTCCCCTATTCTCTGGCCTTCCAATCCTATTCCTTTCGGAAAGTGTAGGATATCAGAGGGCCCCAGTCTAGGTAAGTCTCCCTCTTCGATTTCACATGCTCCCAGGTGCAATGCCCTCGAGTTGCACAGTGCTACGCAGTTTGAGAGGAAGTGGATGAGTGTTTCATCCTGTTCTCCACAAAATCTACATTCAGATTCCTTTTCCAGTCCAAGCTTACTCAGGTGTCCTTTCAGTCTACAATGGCCTGAAAGTATTCCTGTTAATATGCGAACGTTGTTCTTACTCAGGTTGATGCATTCTGTAAATCTCTTTTGGTTATAAGTTCTCAGAAGAATTTTCCTTTGCCTCATTCCCTGGTGGAGATTTTCCCAGTAACTGGATTTTCTCTGCTCCATTTCTGTTTTTAATTTCTTCAGTATTGTACTGCAACTTAACCCGCAAAAGGGTTCAGGCCCTACAAAAGGCATTCCAGCCCCTTTTTTGTGAGGTTATCCGTTATTCGTTTCCTTCCACTCCTGTGTGACCCGGAACCCACAGGAGGGTTACTTTATTTCTTTTGCCTAATAGCTCATTTAATTTCCCTAGGCAGTCCCAGACCATCTTGGAGCTAATTTCATATGAGCTCAGCGCCTTAATGGCTGCTTGACTATCAGACATGATGATAATCTCCTGCTTCCGATAGTTCCTATCCATATTGAACTGAACACATCTTCCAATAGCGTGTATTTCCGCCTGAACTATACTTGGGTATTTTCCCAAGCTTTCGGAATATGTAGTTCTAGGCCCATATATTCCTATTCCAGTTCCTTTTGCCGTTTTGGAGCCATCAGTATACCATTTGATGGCATTTCTATTCAAGTTCAAGATGGTGTTATGATCCCACTCGCTCCTGTTACTTAGCTTTATGGTGAACTCCTTCACAAAGCTAAATTTTTTTAACATATCATCCCGGGGCATATCCCAAGTTTGATCACCGTCAGGAGATTGAGGCCTATGCCTAATCATTCCTTCCTTGACCATTTTTAGCGCGGTTCTTTTCGCCACGCCCTCTACTACAATGTGGAGGGGGCAAGATCGGTCTCACTATCGCTGTATACATCCAAAGCAGTATTTTTGGGTTGCATCCCCAATTTTTCCCTGCAAAGTTTCTGTACACCATCAGAGCGCTTTTTGCCTTGTTGGTTACTTCAAGTTCATGTTTGTTCCATAGAAGTTTATTGTCTAGGGTAAGGCCTAGATATTTAACTTCCGCTCTCCAGTCTATATTTTGCCCATCCAGTTTTATTGTTCTAAGATTGGATTTTCTTTTCCTGGTAAATGCTACTAGGGTTGTCTTAGTGGGGTTGACATTGAGTCCCATCGATTGACACCATCTTCTCGTGAAGTTCAATCCTCTTGAACTATGTCACAGAGGGTATTCTCAAATTTGCCTCTTGCGTATATGACAATATTATCAGCATACCCTTGACAAGATATGCCTAGATCCGTCAGTCCGCATAAGAGTTCGTCTACTATTAGGCTCCACATAAGTGGGGATGTAACTCCCCCCTGTGGGCATCCTCTGGTCGTACTAACCGAGATTATCTTATGTCCCACCTCCGCCTCCACCGACCTGGTAGACAGTAGTTGCGACATCCATCTAGATGTCACGCCGTCTACCCCGATATTAATTAATGCTTTTTTGACAGACTCGTGTGGAGTGTTGTCAAAAGCACCTTCAATATCTAGAAAGGCGCACGCTACGGTTTCTTTATTCGTCAGAGCATCTTGGATTTGGTCCGTCAGCTCCACTAATGCAGTCTCAGTGGATTTGCCTGTTTGACAAGGCAGTGCTACAGGGATGCCAATGGCACCGCTCCAAGATGTCTGTTCTGATATATGTAATCTACAGCCTTTTTTACCGTTTTCAAGAAAGAATTATGTGAGGCTGATAGGTCTGTGGGATTTAGGGTGCGTAATGTCCTTTTTCTCTGCTTTTGGTATAAAGGTGACTTTAGCCCTTCTTGAAATTTAAGACTTTTTAACGGTTCTAGGATCAATTACGATTTTTTACTGAGTATAAATAATTGTACAACGTTCACACATTGAGAAAGTTGTAGTAAATGTTTACAAAACAGATATAGCTGCTTCTATCGAACTTTACCTTTAGAATAACGTATGCACTTACGTACACTCGTTCCAAAAAACTATTCCAATATTTTCAATCCATCCGACCATTAATTTTGCCGTCCGACTATTAGATTTATACACCAAAAAAAAAAAAAAAACTTTATCATCTCCCCAGCCACGGGCTCTCGTTCCCATAACGGCGCATTCATAACTACTATAAAAGGCAATAAACAATAAGGAGTGTCACGTTTCCATGTCGTACGAGTTCCAGCGTAATGAACGACTTAACGTGAAATAGACGAAATTTTAATCTGTTGGGCAACCCGACGGAGACCTGGAAGAATGCCGGTCGGTCGCTATAACGCCACGGCACACGATTATTCCGTGTATATAAGTTATTGTCTAGGTCGCCAGTATTTATAAGACGACTAGGAGATATTTAAAATATGCGATAAAATTTAATTAAATTAAGTACCCGGGGGGACCTTAAAATCCTCCTCGGGAGGAAACAAACCAGTCGAACGACGTCCCGCTGCGACCACACTAAAAACTCTCGCATCGAGAGATATAGAGTCCAGATAAATAAACGCGCGGACGAATGAAAAGATGATTTTTCGGTTCTGGAGAAGGAGCTGAAAATTAGTCGGAAAATAGGTGCGTGTATATATATATACGGTGATCGTGGTGTCAATAACCACCGCGAGGTCCCCGAAGCGGATAATGCCTACGGAGGAGACGCGGGATCAGAGGTCGCGCATAGCGCGAGCCGACTACGGTCATTTGTCAACTGGGTCCCGGTTAATAACAGACACATAAAATGGAGTGAGAGGATGGACCGTAGCCCGTGCCATGATGTTGTACGCGCCGTCTGCTGGTGTGTCGGGGCAACGACGCGCATAGCGTAGATGTTGCGCGTATGTGACGCAGTTGGTGCATACCTAGAAGACGCACACAAGGCGATTTATGCTGGGAATTGGCGCGGTAATAATTTCTCTAACAAGGAAACACCAACCACTGTAAAATTTCGATTTCCTGAAAGAGTACATACCAAAAAAAATTGGACAATTACACCGAAAGAAAAAAAGTGTTGTATTAACTAATAAAATGGTGCATTGAACACTTTTTTTCTTTTTCAATATGAGCAATGATATTTTAGTGTTAATGCAAAACGTAAAAAAAATGTTAAATTGCGTTAGTTAACTGAATAATAATAAATGTTATGAAAAACAGACTACGCGTGATTCTTTGAACATGTACTTAATTTTTCATTAACAATTTCCACCTGCTAATTGAATAGTACAACAACATTATCCCGACACAGTTACTTGTTGTAGACACACGAAGTAATAATTGTCTCTATATTTTATAATATTGGTTAGTACTATAAAATGTTAATTCAAAACTTATATTGTTTCATTTAACCTACCTGTAGTATTCATCGAATGACTATTTGCATGTAATTCAACACCTTCAGGTGGTTATACGAAAAAGATTTTCTTGTTAGTGGAACCATTTTCGATTTTGCTTAAAATCACGTTACTGATCGGGCGAGTTTTTAATTTCATCGATGGATGCATCGATTACTGTATCATTAATGTATTAAACAGAGATATACTGTAATCGATGAATCTATCGATGAAATTAAAAATCTGCCCGCACATTCAGCAATTAGTCCATTGATAGCAATGCATAGCTATATATTGCCTAATTAGGAAGACTATAGTAGCTAATAGAAGAAAAACATTTACGGCATTATATACTCAACTTATATTAGCTTAATAACATTAACTAAAAAATTATAAGATTTTATTATACATTTGAAAGGAAAGTACAATTTAACGTTTCATAATAAATCATTAATAACAACATTAACCAAAATTCGTTATCAGCATTTACCGATTTTCGTATACTACCCACCAAATAATCATTTATTTCCGGAATTGGTTTTTATCATATTAATCGATTTACTTAAACAATTTAGGCAAAAATGATTTTTACGATTACATTTATCATATATTTACCATAAGCTGGACAACTGGTTCTGCGCATGCGTAAATTACAACGTGTACACCGACCTATTCTAGAATTGTTCGAATCCGTTACAAACGATCTTATTTGAATTGCCGGACACCTCTTTCCAATGATCTTCCATCGTTGTGCGGCCCTTGGTGAAACGTGTCTTCTGTCTTGCTCCTGCATCGGCTGTCGATCGATGCGTTTTTCCAGCGTAATTTCAATATTATTTAAAATTTCTCGAACTTCCTTTCCTATACAGTGTAACAGCGTCGCTGCTTGTATTTCGGCTGTTTTCCCACTGCAACCACTGGCAGTAGAATATAATGCCCAATCTTCTTTGAATTGCCTCCAATTTTTTGTTAGGTCGCCCTCCATTCTCATCTTCTCGGGTTGAGAAATATTCTCCTTTTTGTTTTGTTACTTTCTGATACTTTTTTTTTATAATTTTATCACCGATTTTTTTTGTATTTTGTTTGTTGTTTATTCTGACTGCGCCATGTTATATATACTATACTCCGCGATGGGTTTTGATTATCTTTATTATTCAATATTAATGTTACAGAAGCTTACAAACATACGTCTTATTGCTACGGAGGTTGGATACTGACTGACTATACGCATGTGCGATCATCTATATGTAATAGTATTAAATATTACATTTCGTTGAGTTAACACCGGTAGTAAATATTTAAAGAACACTTTTTTCAAATGTCAAATCGACAATTTGTGGGATTAAACCAACAAGATAAAATATTGGTTACGCCTGAACACTATAATCTTGTTAAATTAATTCTAAATTGTGCAACAATATAAATATGTTTATTTCAAATAGGAGCATATGATTCACTTAAATGCAACATGGTTAAATCTATGCTCAAATTCGTGACACTACGAAAAATGTTGAAATAACCATTTCATTTCTCTCAGTGTATGTGCCCCTAAAATCGTTATAGGTGTTTTAGTTTTAGAAGTAATATTTCTCACTATAAGTACTTTTTCGGTGATTTTCATGTAATCTAGAATATTTACAAGTACACTTTTTAAGGTAGTGATAAATTTAATAAAAGTTTGTAAGATTTGATCCGGCGAGTGTATGTTAGAAGTTAGAAATTAGTTTGTCAAGACGAACTGTTTCCCGACGTATAGAAATGATGGCTAATGATATAAAAACAACTTTGACTGACCGTATGGCTAGTTTTGAATCATTTTCCATAGCATTAGACGAGAGCACCAATCTGTCTGATACAATTCAACTGGCTATATTTAATCGAGCTGTTGATAAAGAGTTCACTGTTACTGAAGAATTGCTTGCTTTATAGCCGCTAAAAGGAACCACTACAGAACAGGACATTTTTAATGAAGTTGAAAAGGTATTCACAAGTTTTGGTTTGCCATGGTCAAAATTAGTTGGTGTATGCACAGATGGTGACACCTTCTATGGTCGGTTTATGTAAAGGTTTCATCGGAATTTTGTAGAAAAAGCAACTGAATTAAATGTGCAAAAAGATGATTTGATAGTCCTTCATTGCATTATCCACCTACAGAACTTGTGTTCTAAGTCCATTCGATTCCAAAATGTTATGAATGTGGTAGTAAAAACCATCAATTTTATTCCATCCCGAGGGCTTAACCATCGTCAGTTCAAGACGATTTTGGATGAAATATCAGCCGAATATGACGACGTAACATATTATTGTGAAGTAAGATGATTAAGGAAAAATGCTGAAACGGTTTTACGAGCTTAGAAATGAGATAGCAGATTTTATGCAAATAAAAGATAAACCACTATCTGAATTGAGTGACCCAAAATGGATATGTGACTTAGCATTCTGGTCGACCTTACAGGCCATTTGAATGATTTCAATTTGAAACTTCAAAAAACAAGGACAGTTAGTAAATGATTTGTACAGCCGTTTGAAAGCGTTTCAAAACAAAATCCACTTGTGAGAGACACAGTTGCTGTCTGATAACAGTTACCATTTCACCACGCTCTCTGCGTATGAAAATACTGCTTATGCTCAATATGCTGAAGAACTCAAGTTACTGTCGGAGCAATTTTCGAACAGATTTAGCGATTTTAAAAACATGGAAGACAGTTTCAATTAATTAGCTACTCCAACAAAAAGTAATGTACAAAATGCTCCAATATACTTGCAAATAGGGTTGATCGAGCTTCAAGAAAACTCACTCCTAAAATCTAAATTTGAAGACGTGGAGTTGTGGGATTTCTACAAAAATACCTCGAAGAAGATCATTTTCCCGAGCTTAGAAAATTCGCAGAGATTGATTTGTGCGTTGGCAGTACTTATAAATGCCAACAGTTCTTTTTCAATGATGAAAGTTAATAAATCAAAACATCGTACAAGGCTGACTGACGATAATTTGAAAATTCTTTACGTCTTTGTATCAGTGGAATTCATCCAAACATCGATGAATTAGTTCCCAATTCAAGCGCAAGGGTGGCCTCATTGATTTCGTTGTCGCTATTTAACGTTCTAGTTTTGTAATAATTCCAAATTTCACGATTTAATTATAAATGTTGTCCTATTTTTTTTCATCATTCTTATTTTAATAAATTGGCATTATAATAACATTGTCGTATTATTTCATGTCTGATATCTATCTCTAAAATACGGAACACTACTTTAAAATGCACTACTTTTAAACGCGGCCGCGAACGTATTGCACACTAAAGTTTGGCCACCAACATGTCAAGGTTTTCCATACTTGTCCTAGATAATACTATACTTTATTAATATAATTAATAAATATTAAATATTCTTGAACCCATTTTTTATTGCGGGTAAGTGTCTAAACATATGTTTCTACTTTCAATATTGATCTTCGACGGCCGTCTGACTCACACGCTTGCCTCTACCGCGAAAGTGGGAGACCCTTTACAAACGTCTGAAATCGGACCCCGTCTAGATGTGGCCCCAGTTCGCCGCTTGTCTGCATAAATGACTACAAAGCGCGTTTGGTCGCATCAAATCATGGAAATCGCAACGTTCGTTCTCTGCTTAAATGCTTTTCATACATTTTCATATTGACCTTCTCATCGTTATTTCTTTTAAAATTGAAACGGATACTGTATCCAAAAATGGAAGCTAGTTTGCGATAGTAACGTATACATTTACAATGTAACTTATTTTGTTAATCAATGTTTAAAACTCGGTTAAAATTTATATGGTAGTCACAATACCTATGCCTAATCTAAGTTTATAAAATGTTATGTTTCAACCTTTAAGTCGCAAACTTTAAAATTCATTTATCTCTTAATGTATGAATACGGACTTTGATCGCTATTCCCGTGCAGCCTTCAAATATGAAAAGCCAATAATATTTTTACTTATTTTTACTCTGAGTAAAAGTCCGTATCTGCTATTATATTGACTATCGTCTTACATAATAGCAAACCATGTTTACAACACATGCAATAGTTAATTACAAATAAACTAATAAACATATACTATTGTTGTTATTAATTAACTTTATTATATTATAACTGATATTGCAATTGCTCCACACTCACAATCAGAATAATCGCCAAACCTTCAACATAGAAAAAACACAGACGTCAATTCAGTTCCAATTAAAATGAGACAAAAAAAAACATCAAGCCACCAACATATTTTGAAATCAAAGATACATATCTACAGATTCGTTTGTCTGTAATAAATTTAGACCAGCAGCGCGAGGTATTAGTGTACACACTTGATATGCGGACTATTTAAATAGGACCATTATGGAATTGTGTTTGTAGATGAGTAAAGATTATCCAATTCAACGTAGTAAATCCTCGTCAATTATTCGGCTGTTAGACTATTTAGAGAGACAGATGTAGATGTAAGACTTAATTGCCGGTCATTAATTTTGGCTGCTATTTCCTCATTTCGTAAGATGCTACTTATTTACTTCGTATTATAGATTATCTTAAACGATGGAAATGTTGTGTGTTTTCTTGTTTTTAGTATTTTCTCGTGTGTGTCACTTATAGGTTATATAGATAGGTACAATAAACTGTGTTAAAAAGCTTTGATTAATTGGATACTTTGCTCGCATCCTATTTAATAATGTTAAGGATTAAAAAATATTCATGTCGAGATTCTACAGATATATAGGTTGATTCAGTCATCTATGTCGCAGTTCCGATTACATCGAAAGTCATGACCAACTTTGATATATAAATAGAAATCTATATTTTTTAGTGCATTCTTAGGTTCTACTAGACTTACTGACAATAAGGTTTTATTTGAGATGAGCTCACTGTTTCCCAGCATCCCCGTTGATATCACTCTGACTTACTTAGAAGATTTCTTGAGAGGTAATCAGTTGGGCAGTAATGAAGTTAATAATTTTATTTCTTTTGCGAAGCTCTGCAAGAAACAATTTTTTTCTCAATTCACTCCCAAGTGACCAACTATGTTTATTTAATATTTTATAAATATTTAAAAAATATTAAATCTTTCTTGAATATTAGTTATATTAATATAATATGCATAAAATATATTATAGAAAATATATTAGGAAAACATTTAAAAAATATATATGTTATGTAGCATTATAATATTTATTGCAAATGTTTCGCAATAATATTTCATAACTCTGCAAGAATATTTTGCTTTGTATTTCTGTAAATATTTATTTCATATAAAAAAAAGATTGAATTTTTGCTTTTGTACATGGTGCGTAGGACGAATAATATAAAATGGGTAAAATATGCATACATATTATGTAGGTATGTACCTATTTAAAATGATAGTTTTAAGATTAAATTAGATAATATATATATCTAATATGATTTAATTAGTATCTAAGTTGAGCTCTGTAACTTTTCTATTAATATATCTGCGTTTTGTATTAATATTATGTGAATATTTGTGAGTTGCGAACGTTAACACAACACCTCTATTCATTAGGGTGCGCGGTGTTATATGATTTAGTATTGTTTATGGCGTCTATGGATTAGATACATAGAATGCATACGCGCACGTGCGTATCATCAACGTTTTCATTCGTTTGTCCGTTACATGTTATAGTTTATAATAGTATACGATTAGGGCAGATTAAGGGTTAACTGTGTAATTAATTGTTGCGGGGTGTGTTTTAGTTTTTGTGGGTGACTACGAGGTAAGCAAAACTTTGAACATATTATGGCATTTATAAGATATTGGAATGTTCAAATATCGCTATGTAAGAGAATCTTTTAATAATATAATTGTAGGACTTTATGCATCAATATATGTACTGCAACTACCAGGTAAATTGCTAGTTGATTTGCTTAAGGGATTCTCTCGGTAGATACGCGTCATAACCTCAATAGAGGTTAGAATCGTTGTTTGTTTTATTGTTTTACGTAGACTTTTTCAAATATTTATGAAGTAAATATAAGTATTCGTAAGTATTAGAATGCAGCTACGCACTGCAATTATTGTAAATGCTCCCAAATGTATTAGTAGGTGTTGATAATGTTGTACGATGTTTATCATGGTATTATCTAATACAATTGGCATTGTTTAGAGGCCACAAGGGAAACGCCATGAGATGCCAGCTACCGAAGATTATGAAAAAAGCCTTAGGGTTTACCTGGACCAGCAAGGCTAGACTTAAAATGAGTATTTTTCATTTTTATTGGCTTATTCAAATAAAATGATAATAAATACGTTTGTTTTTTATTTAGAAACATCAATTAAAAAATAGTGATTAATTTGATAAACCTTCAGTATGCCTTAAAAGATGCCAGAATTATTGATTATTAACTTATATGGTGAGTGTGAAAAAACAAGTTCGAGCCTTTTAGACAACTCTATGTATGTTTCAACTTTTCGTTATCGACGTTTATACATTCTAAATAACAAGAACAATTTAGTTCATTTTGACAAATAATTAGATTGCATAAAAATCTCAATTTCATATAAATATTTTTACAAATATTTTAGAAAAATATAGCGCTTACATTAATTTTAAAATATGGAATAAATATTTTAATTGAATATTTTATCTATATTTAGAAAAAAATATGAAAAATATATTCAAAAACCTCTCACGAAAAATATTTATAAAATATATTTTTAAAAATATCTATGTAATTTCTGGCTGTTAGGGTAGTAAGTGCTCGATCAGGGATTTTCTTGAACAGCTAAATTTAAAATTTCCTTCCATTAAGTTTACCCATGAAGACAAGACACAAACAATAGGATTGCTTTTCTCGATATGTTAGTAATAAGAAATAAAAATATGTTAGAAATAGACATATATAGAAAGCCCACTACTAATAACAGAAGATTCAAGTCATTCATGGAAAAATAAACTAGCAGCTATTAACTTTTTGGTGCACCGCTTACGTATTTTTTCTCTATTTACAGAACGATATATTAAAGAACTTAAAGAAATTATTAAAATTGCTGCATTTAATGGATTCTTAGAAGCCGTTGTATATAATACCATTAGGAAACATAAAAACAAAATAAGAATTAGAAATGTAAGTACATTAGAAATTAGTAACAGGAAGAATAAGATATATGTTAATTTATCATTTATCATTGACATAGCAACTACTTCAAATAATAGTCTTGAAAATATTTTAGATAACCCTAAAGATCAAGTAGATAACTTGGAGAAATCAGGTATTTATAGAATATCTTGTAAAGATTGTGATGTATAAGGGTGGAGTTTTTTAATCTTGAGACAACGGAATATCTCTTAAAACACTGCATCAAATCAAAAAAAGATCTTAATAAGATTTTTATATATCTAGGAGCTCACTGAGATGGTGTCGAACTCGATCCCCTATATCCTCACCCCGCCGGAGTGGGAGGGGGACAACTTTGGAAATCTTAAATGGGAACCCCCATTTTGTATTGCAGATTTTCGCATTCTACGCCATCAAGTATGCAGTTTTTGTTTGAAACTTTTTTTCGATTCGTAACAGATTGCGCTGTAATCGCAAAAAAAAACATGATTATGAACGTCTAGAAAAAATACACAAAAAAAAGAGAAGCAAGCAAACATGATTTTGTGTTTTTTTTTATTTTAACATAAACTAATATTTCAAAAAGCCATGTGTTCGAAACTGTGCCCCTTCACTTCGATACGTTTATGTATTCGCAATTGGAATGCTATTCAACGATACAAAACCGTACTTATTCAGTACTTGACAAGCTGTGAATACTTACACATTGTCCGATCCCCATTTAGATTATTAATTATTAATCCAATACAAATTAGTTAGTGTTGAATATTTGAGCAGTAATGGAGGCTATGGAGGGTATGATAAAGTAAAGTTCTGCGTTGTTGAATGGCTTTTTAGTTAAGTATGACGGCAGTCAGCCATGACCGTGATCATTGTACCGTGACTTTTTTTAGATATAAATTATTCTATATAATTTTGCTTATGATGATAGCTTTGCTATTGAAACGTACGTCCAGTTAGCGGTGCAGTTTGTAGTGAGGGGTCTAGAAAAAGTTTTCAGTGAAGTAGATGTTTTACAAATTTGGCCTTAAAATGTCTAGTATTAGAACTAAGGTCTATTCACTGTAAGAATGCAGCGTTACATTAAATAGGCGAAAGATTTACGACTTGCGATTGGCTAATAGACGAGGCGAATTCACACATACGAAAAACATTTTATATAGCAAATGAAATTTAAGTTGGATAAAACAAATATTTTCTGACATCTATGACATTTCAATTCTGGTGTTGGTTTCATCTCTGTATTTGCGTGTTTATTGCTTTTTTGTGTCGTTCGTGTGGTTAGTGTAATTTTTATAAGCAAATTGTTACAAAAATATTCTTCTTAGAGCTCTACTGAGTACTGTTGAATATTTGAAGGTATTGTTTTAAAACTATATAAAATGATAGTGATGACATAGTATATTTTACATCAATTTTAGTATGGCAGATGAAGAGATATTTGATCTACCTGCAGGGTCATCAAAAAATCCTCAGGAAACATATTGGCAGTAAGCAAAGGATAATGGCTTATAATTTGTATCTGGAGCTTAAGCGGGTCAGTTCTAAATCGGCAGCAGATTAAATTGACTGCAAAGCACTTGGGCTGGGTGAAGGAACAGTGTGGGATATTGTAAAAGAAAGGAGACCACGAGTTATCAGTTCACCCCTAAAAACGTCTTCGTCAAAGTGCATATGATTCCTTGGACGAAGCAGATAGGTCAGCAATTAGACGACACGTACATTCCTTTTTCTTGCAGAACGAATTACTACGTGCACAAAACTATTGGGTGTAAATATATTATCCATTTATCTTACATTTACTTCATCGCATTGTATCTTACAGGTTATTAATGCAGATGACACTTTGCCAATATTGAAAGGAACGACGCTCTGGAAAATTTAAAAGTTAGGATTTAAGTTGGATGAAGCGAAGTGGCATAGTTGTTTTAATAGAACGGCAAGATATTGTTTATGGAGGCGTCAATATTTAAACAACATTCGGAAATTTCGTGTTAGTGGTAGAAAGAATATTATTTGGATGAAACTTGGGTTAATGCAAGTCATACAAAGCAAAAAATATGGGCAGACACCACAGTACTCACTGCAAGACAAGCATTTGTGGAAGGAGTTTTCAACGGGACTGAAAACCCTTCAGGAAAAGGAAAACGTTGATTGTTTTACATATTGGTAGCGAAGATGGTTTCCTTGAAAACGGTCTCCTTTTCTTCGAATCCAAGAAAACTGGAGATTATCACGAAGAAATGAACATCCAAGTGTTCACGGAGTGGATGAGAATTGTGCTTCCTTTTCTGGAACCAAACTCTGTTATTATTATGGATAATGCTCCCTACCACTCAGTCAGAACAGAAAAAAAAGCCTATCATGGCATGGAAAAAACAACAATTAATTGAATGGTTTCTTGCAAAAGGAATTATTGTTGACAACACTTTGTTAAAAGTTGAGTTGCACTTGCAAGAAAATATATTAACGATAATCCCATCCCATATGTTATTGATCAAATGGTAGAAGACAATGGTCATACAATTTTAAGATTGCCTCCTTATCACTGCAATCTGAACCCCATTGAGCTTATTTGGGCTCAAGTAAAGCATCATGTCGCAGCTAAAACAAAACTTTTAAATTACCTGAGGTGAAAACCTTACTTATTGAGGGGCTTAACATTGTAGATAGTAGTGCATGGAGGAATTGCATCAAACATGTTATTGAAGAAGAAAATAAGATGTATCAACTCGACAATGTTGTTGAAGATATGATCGAAGAATTCATGACAACAGCAAATACCTCATCATCATCAGATCTGTCATTAGAATCTGATTCTGAATGATAATTGAAACGTGCATTTTTTTCTAACTATTATATATTGAAATTGAAGTTTCCAGAAACGCAATTAAACTTACAATATATTTACGCATATGCTATATTTTCACACTCTATACCTTAAGGTGTTTTTATCGTTTTTTTATTATGTTGCCTCTGCTTTATAGTTGTTGTACATTTTTAAGAAGTACATTGTTTCTACGTTGTATTTTAGTGTAGGCATATTACTTGACAGCTAACATTTAACATGTTTTAGTCTTGACTGATTTGTCCATAGAAAATTCATTTTTAAATTATTATCCTAACATTATTTGTATTTATTTTTATTCTTACTATACTAAATGGTCACATGTTAATTTATTTTAATCGTAATTTGATTTTTATCCTCTATTGTGTTTATAAATTATATATTATACTTTATAGCTTAATAAAGACGAATTGCAATTGTCGAAACGTCGCATATGGAATAGAATAAATATAGTTTCACTGAGATTGGACAAGTTTTTTGGATATCGTTAACTACCCCCGTAAGATTCCCGAAATGTATTCACTGTTACTTTATTTGTATTATTCTATCACCTTATATTATGACTATAACATTCTAAATAAACTACTAAAAGCGTAGTGATTTCATGTTATCCTTTCCTATTATTACAAAATTTTGATAACCAAACTTTTTCGCTTATGACACTGACATTTACAATTGAATTTGCCGCTAATTTTTCATTCTTCGGTGTAATTTGGGCGCCGATCGCAGCGCTATCTACTGCATTCTTAAAGTGAATGGAGTATAGATGAAATTATTTTTTCTAAATAGATCATAGCTAACTATACGTAACCCCCAAAGTTTCAAAATCGAAATATCATTGCAAATTCAAGAACTTTTAATGGACGGGTTGCGTGAATCATCCTGTATATAATAAAACTAGATATTACTACACTTTATTGTTATTACATCAATAGAAGCGTCTTTAAATTTATCTCAATACAAATCTTGTATTTATATAAATACAGCATGTGTACAAGCTCTCTTTCGTAACTATAAAATATGTATATAGACGGCTACATACATTACTAGTACATACACATATACGTATGCATCAGTACATTACATGAAGTTACTGAAAGTAGGTAGTCATCTTTATGAAGAGCGGTAAGAAGAAGGCTGGGAATACTGAAGAGGTGTTTCCATTTTGTACTCTACGTACGATCGAGACAAATCTTATTAGAAAATGTCATAAAATATCGAAGAGCTGGGCTAGTCGAGTGTTCCAGAGAGAAAGTTGTGCACACACAAGAAGCTATACAAGTGGCTATTAAACTTTTATTATTTGTTTGTGTATTATTTAAGATGAGAAATCTTTAAAGGTTTAAACGAGGTGTTGCTAATAAAAAAATAATTATTCAATTTTACGCGATTACTTCCTGATTGATAACTTTTTTTATTTTAACGTGTTAATAGCACTAAGTTTGAATTCGCGAAGAAACTACTACGCAAATATGTATATTTACATAATATTTCTCGGTTGACACAAATTAGATCGCAGTACGCCTCGTCTGATCGGCTACACAACAGGTTCAGCCCTCGAACTATTTGGGTGGTCGATGTTGTCCCCGCGGTCAACACTGATAAACGAAATCTTGTCCTCCACCCTGCCTGTCACTAAACAGAGTGTAAATCGGTGTACGTTTAACATTTTACAAATGACAGCGCAGGGTTGTATTCAGTAAGAATTGATTGTAATAGGTAAGGTGGGGATTTTCTTGATTTTACTTGGGTTTATATACACTGTTGAAAATTTTAACACTTTTTTGACTAATTTAATAGTCAGAAGAGGTCCACACTCTTTTCGTGTTATTTTGTCGAGAACTATAGACGTTTAAATTTGACGAGCAAAGATAGTCAAGCATTGTCTATTACTAAGGAGTTATTTTGTCCAACTGACACGTGGAATTATAAAATACTTCTAGTCACATTTTATTTGATCTAGACTAGACAAAATTTACTAGCTGTTTAACTAAATAAGTGCGATCTATTGGGTGTTTTAACACCATTTTCTAAACACAACGTCTTCTTAATATGCAACTCCTATTTCTTAGTGCTATAATATTCTCTCTTTAAGACGTCTTCTCAATTATAAATATGCAAAACCACTCATTCACAAGTTTTGGTTTCAACTAAACGTACCAATTTTAAAATGATTTTTTGAGAACCATTATAAAATTAAGTGAATGTTTATGCTATTTGATTCAAGTCTAAACTAATTGCGTAAATAGATGTTCCCAATACATCTTTAAGATGTTGAAATTTTTTATGCCCACTGGAATTAACGTTTAATAACACGAGGTTACACTTTGCAAGTCAGTCACATTTGGTGGTTTGTTTGGATATGTTAATACGGAGAATCAAACACGAAAACAGATACACGTGCAATGCAGGTGGTGCGTATAATGCAATACTGTATTAGAATAGGTGGGGTTTCTATATTTTTATCCGAGGGAAAAATTCTGATTGGTTGACGCTTCTGAATGTCTGGAAAAATAGTCAATCCTCATATCTGAACAAAGAATTCACACGAAATTCTAGTCAATTCTGTTCATTCAATACGCGTAGTCAACTCGTCTGGCAAAGTTTGGAAAAATCAACACTAAAATATTTGACTAGCGCAAAATTAACGCCAACACCGTAATATTTTCAACAGTGTAGGTATGTTATTATAAAGCTGTAACCAATTTGTTCATTCACTGAAGAGTTAGGAAAATGAATCACTTGCCCTTTTCAATCAGTGTGCATGCATAACTTTGACATCCTGATAACCCTGCCAACTTACGCATATAGAGGAAGCCATTGCACGCATTGCTTCGATATTGATTTTGACGGTTATAGCTACGAATATTTAAATATTCCTGCTGCAGAAATTCTAAATTATTTTTAACTCAATCTACAGTAATTTGGTTTGTTATTCGCTTGGTTCGTTTGTTTCTACATTACCAATCAAATTGCACGCTAGATGTACTACATAAGACAAAAGTTATTAGTATCAAATTTAAAGAAGGATACAAATAAAGACAAAAAGATATGGACCAACGATTCCCAAAGACCCCTTGGGTTAGCAAGATTTTCAGCTATTTTTGAATCTGTGTTGGAGTTTTTACAAGAAAAAGGTCCGAATTTGAAAGAAAATCTGAAAAATCGTAAAACAGATATTTATTACTTGACTGATATCTTTGGTATGTTTAACAAAGTTAATTTGCAGTTGCAGGGTGACGATCTCAACTTGATTAAAACAAAATCAATAATATCGGCCTTTGTAAGCAAACTTATCCTTTATAAAGAATAATTAAGCAGAAAAGAATATTCACAGTTTTCGCATTTGTCGAAATTACCAGAAATGCTTCAAGATGATGTTATTTTATCATATATCACTCACTTGGACGCATTACACAACATTTTACTAAGAGGTTTGAGGATCTCTTAAATTTACAAATTCCTCAATGGATAATAAATCCATATAATATCACAGCCATGCAAGAAGCCAATGTGATAATGCAAGAAGAGTTGATCACAATCAGCACAGACGAAAGGAGCCTAAGCAGAAGTTCAACCAAGGCTATCACAAGTTTTGGTTGCAGCGCAACATTAAAACACAGTATCTTACATTGTGGAACATTGCTGAAAAATACCTTATCGCTTTTCCATCATCATACCTAGTGGAAAAAGGCTTCAGTGTGTTTACAAACATTCTGACAAAACAAAGAAACCGTTTGAAAATCAACGAACGCGGAGATTTAAGTCTGCAACTTATCAATATTGAACCAGATTTAGCTAGATTGATAGAAAGCCACCAGCTTCATCCATCACACTGATTTTTTTTATTTTTTTTATCTTTAATTCTTCTTCTTTTGTCTTATATAGTACGTATGTAAGGGAAATAAAGACTTATTAATATAGAAAAAAAAACAATCATAAATTTCATTTAACGAAAATGGAACTAAATCTATTTTTTGTAGGTTATGCCTGGCATACTAAATAAAAATAACACTTAAAATAACCATTAAAGTTAGAAGGTTACGAGAATATAATCACTGAGTTAAAAATGCCTTTTGTTTCATATCTACGTAGTAGCACTTATATTTTATAAGAATGTTAATTATTTACACAAATTGAAAGAATAAAATATTTTTTTTGACAAAAATACTTACAACTGTAGCACCGACAATACTTTAAAACATCTCTCCATAAATACCACTGCAGTGGATGCACGTTTCGATAACAAAGCTATCATCTTCACTTTACTGCTGATGATGCACCAACGGACACCATTAATGATTTTAGCAATTTTTACAATGTCATGTTTTCTCATCGAAAAACTTGATTCTATTGTGGATTTTTTTTGTTTATTCTTATACACAAAGTGAGTATATTATACAAAAAACAAAGGACAGACAAACCAAAATTACAATTAATTTAGTGAAATTATAATGTTGAAATTACTTTTCCCAAATCAAGCCTCCACTTGTCCAAACACGTGTTCTGATCTAAATCTAATAATTATATTTCATTATTGTATCATTTTCTATTCAAATATTGGCAAATAGGTACGTTAAATGCATAGATTACATTTAGATACTTAATATAGTAGCTAGCGTAAGCGCTTTTTCTATTTCACATAAATAACGATGCGTACACTGTAAAAAATTACAGTAATTTTGCCATGGTAAATCAGGAATATTACATGTAATAACGTTGTGATTTTACCACAATAAATCATGTAAATTTTGTTTTTTTTTCTAGGATATTTAACATGGAAAAAGAAATTTTGGTAAAATTTATAGCTTTTTCATGTAAGTTTAAGATGTAACAAAAATTCAAAAGGAAAATACAGGAAAAAAAACATGTACTATTTTGTATTTTCTCTCAAAATTTACTTAAAAGTGTAAAATTTACATTTTTTTGGGGGTATTTAGTGCACTTTAAAAGTAATTTTACTAGTGAACTATTAATTTTGCTGTAAAAATATGAGGATCTTTTATATTTATTTGTTTTTACTTAAATTTTCGGGTAAAACTATAGATATCATGGAAAATACGAAATTCATACGCCGCAATGTGATTGGTTATTGGATTATTTATCTGTGCGCGTAGGTAATTCTATTCGTTTGTCGAATTCATTATTGGCTCAATGATATCATGTACGTCACAAAACAGATGTAGGTTTCGCGTAAGCGTGTTCATTCTTGATCCCTGGTTGAGCGATTCAGTATGACCTATTAGGTGCTATAAAAGAATTAGGTAAGTTGCTTACTCTCTTTATAAAAATTACTTCAGTGTTAGGTAAATATAGAGTTCATATAAATATTACATACGAATTTTACAGTACAATCTTTGAAAAACACATCAGCATGTAAAATTTACTAGAAATTTTACCTTTTGAAGCAAATTCACCTGTAAAATTGTAAGCAACTTTGTTACCAACGATTTTACATGTAATTGTGCTGCAACTTTTTTACAGTGTACTGGGCATAAAAATTACATCTGTAAAATGTCAATCTGGTGCGTTTACTAGGTAAACTTCTAAAAGGTACTGTGATATAATGTTATGACATAAGAAGCAATTCTATTTAGCTCAATATACTTTATTTTTAGGATAATTTGTTCATGTAACATCTGATAATGTTTCTTAAGTGTACTCATCTTTCCATTATTTTAATACAAATTGGTATTCGATGAAGATTCACGGCAACTTCATTTTATGGGTTGAATATATCTAACCATCGTTTTGTTTATTATATACAACCCAGAAAAGATGCCGAATCACACACATGAACACACTTCCTTTTTCAGTGTGCTTAAACGAATATTCTGCCTAGAAAACTATAAATATATTAGTTTGAATATTAAAGACTGAAGTTACCATAGCAATGTACAGGGTGTCTCTACGTTGAGTTGCATAACTTCATAGGGTTATTCCTTGTATCAAAATTAGCAAAACACTTCCAGTTAGCATTGGTCCAATTCTCAACCGTTTGTGTGTGGTTTGTCCATGACGGGTGTCCGGCACACTATGGAAGGGTGGTAACCGACTTTTTGAACACTGCGTTTTCAAACCGCTAAATAGTGCGGATTGGAGCTGTCGCATGGCCCCCGCGCTCGCCGGATCTAACCCCTCTCGACTTTTTCCTCTGGGGCAATGTTAAGACCATCGTTTATGAACAAGAGAAGCTGGCTACCAAAGAAGAATTGGTAGGAAAAATCCATCGGGCATAGGATTTATAAAGCGGAGTCCAAATTATAGACGTGTATTCCAACTTGGAACGGAGAAAGGCACAATAAAGTGGCATAATCGCTCTAATGTTTGTAAAATTTTTGACATTTCTTAGTATAAAACCCAAGACTCGGAAAGAAGTTGATAAAATGTTATTTTTCTATTTTGCGTTCATAAAAACGCAATTGTAACACGCTTTTGCGTATCGAAAAGTGCTTCATTGTGATACGCCTTTTTTCATTTATATAGGTTGGCTGTATTGAATACATTATGACAGAAAGCAAAATTGACGTTTAATGCATGTAAATTGTAAATACTTTAATCAAAAATTCTATACAAATTTAGTTTACATTGTTATTGTTATGAAACGTGGAATTACTGTAACATTTACACTGAGGAACAAGTATCTTGAGCATGTATGTTATGCCAGGCAAATTCTTCGTAACAAAGTTTGCTGAGTTATGTTATTGGCTTTAATGGTAGACTCTTGTGATTGAGAATCATTCGATGATATAACTCTAGAATGACCAGATGTACTTGGCCCTGATAAGTTGTGCGCTACAGCCACTTTACTTTTCATAGATGTTTCGATGTAACCCTCAGCTACCGCAGATGACTTCCATCCACCATGACGTTTTATTAGTCAGCAAATCACTGCCGGCGTCTGCTAAGGTGTGCAAGCCTAGAACGTCTGAAGCAATGTCCAGTATAAAGCTCTGAATTGGGCAATTTAGAAAATCAGCTATTAATTTAGGCATTTTGCCAATCGTATTAATTCCAATCGGGCACGATATACAATAACCATTGCGATATGTAAGAAGAATCTGAATGATTAATATTTTTTGGTCGCAGGGCGACATATTTTTTAATTAAAGTAATCCATCTTTCATCCGTAATTGCAAAAACTCTTATGATATTATTTTTGTTTTAGGTACTGTCACCAAAATAATATCACTCTTAAATTCTAAATCATGTATGGACATATTTGTTAATTCATCTCGTCTACAGGCACCTGTGTAACCCATTATTAAAACGATCTAAAATTAAATCCCATTACATAAAAAATTACATTTGCAAATAATATCGTACTTTATTGCTAAATACAATGCGTCAGAACCTTCTTCTATAATTTATTAATATCTTCAATGCATAAAATTTAGATTTCTTAGCCTCGTATCCCTCAAGAATCGTTTTAAATAGGCTTGTAATTTAATATATTTTGATATGTCTGTATTTTTATAAATGGAAAAGCAAGAACGAAGCATGGAATACATAGACCATAAGGTAGAAGATTTCTTATTTTTTACCTTGTAATTCAAAATATGCCAATAAAATGTTTTCAGATATTGTGTTGACATTATTCTGTACAGCCCATAGTTCAAATTGATGGTAGCATTTTTCATATACTGCTTTTGATTTTTTCGGTAATAAATTTATGACGGCGTTATCCGCAATTTCACGCAGTTGTGGTGGCGTACAAGATAAATTTGTCTCAGTATCACTCATTTTTTACAGTTTACAGAAATATTATGAAATATATTGTTTAAACAATTTAAATAGCCGAATTTGAATTTTGAATTCGTCAAATGTCAAATCGTATGTCAATGTGACCAACTTCATATAAAAAATAAAACTCAACATTTTTAATGAGATTTTTATTAAGTATTTATTATCAATTTATAATGCAAATAGAAAAAATAGTATAAAGGACTCGTTTCATAAGGCTTTTTGTCGCACTCGTTCATTAGAAAACTCGCCTGCGGCTCGTTTTCTAAACTTGAACTCGTGCGACAAAATCATGCCTTAAAATTCAATTAGTACAGACCTGCACGTTACAGAACGTTACAGAAACGATACACCACTACCAAAAGGAGCATCCCGCAGAAGATGCCCCATAAAAGTGCCGGGAATGGTATACGAGGATCGATATCTGAAGATGAACACACGTACAGTTAAAACGGAGACCCGGCCTATCGTAAACTAGAACCGGTGCGCTCCGAGAATCCACCGAATAGCGCTGGAATTCGGTGATTTGGTCCGTTCGGCCTGCACGACAGAGTCCGTGTCACGCCGGAGGCCAGCGTCCCCGTGAAATATTGTAAAACAAGCATATAAACAAGCCCCGAGCAGTCCGACACGGGCGTAGTACAAGTCCGTAGATAATAGCCGAGAGATTTACAAATACTAATATACTCCTCGCGCGCGATGGATAATGGATGCGTTTCAGGGTTTATTTAAATGATACTTTCATATTTCCCGTCGAAATTCCCTTGGGTATTTCTTACAAAATTAATTAAATTCATTTATCACCAAATATATCCATTTTTATTAGGATAAGCCCATATCTAAAGTACCCATTCGTACGACGATACGTGAATATACACTTTCTTACGAGTTTGGTATGTGTAATTCCGATACGTACACAGAGCTAGCCTTCCTAGATATGACCGAACACATAAAATCCGTACCGAAAATATCTACACGAGTCCACCCACGTCATACATTATGTTATATGCCTCACATAAAACTGGTTATGTACGGAATAAGAGAGATGGTAACCTCTTATGCCTTTTAAGAGAGATCTCGATAAAATAACATGTCTTCTATATAGCTCTAAATAATACCTAATTAACAGCGCCGGACGAATCTCGTTCTGATTTAAGTGAAGAACGTCAGAACAGTTCAAAAGTGCTTATAAATTTTAATTACGTTACAGACATCCTACGGTACCCGGCGCTGGATGAGAGAGTATGTGCCAACGGTAGTCGATCAAGAGGCACTCGACGCGAAATGTGGTGAAATGAAAAGTTTAAGTGTCTGTCTAAATAATTACGATTGAAGAGGGCAGATTCTGAAAGACAAAAATATTGAAGCACTCAGGATTTGTATATTGGTACACAGAAACTGTCAGGTTTAAAATTAAATTTAATTTGAGTTCTTAAGTCTGATAACTAATTAATATGTCTGAAGAATAAATCTACAACATTGGACTCAGATTTGCGCCTTGAGGTATATCCAAAAGTCGATAATTATGACATAGGCCAATAATTATACAACATATGACAGTCCAGTCTCGACATATGTTTAATACGCTACACTGTTGAAAATTTTAACACTTTTTTGACTAATTTAATAGTCAGGAGAGGTCCACACTCTTTTCGTGTTATTTTGTCGAGAACTATAGAAGTTTAAATTTGACGAGCAAAGATAGTCAAGTATTGTCTATTGCTAAGGGGTTATTTTGTCCAACTGACACGTGGAATTATAAAATACTTCTAGTCACATTTTATTTGGTCTAGACTAGACAAATTTACTAGCTGTTTAACTAAATGAATGCGATCTATTGGGTGTTTTAACCACCTTTCTAAACACAACGTCTTTTTTAATATGCAACTCCTATTTCTTAGTGCTATAATATTCTCTCTTTAAGACGTTTTCTCAATTATAAATATGCAAAACCACTCATTCACAAGTTTTGGTTTCAACTAAACGTACCAATTTTAAAATGATTTTTTGAGAACCATTATAATATTAAGTGAATGTTTATGCTATTTGATTCAAGTCTAAACTAATTGCGTAAATAGATGTTCCCAATACATCTTTAAGATGTTGAATTTTTTTATGCCCACTGGAATTAACGTTTAATAACACGAGGTTACACTTCGCAAGTCAGTCACATTTGGTGGTTTGTTTGGATAAACAGATACACGTGCAATGCAGGTGGTGCGTATAATGCAATACTGTATTAGAATAGGTGGGTTTTTATATTTCTATCCGAGGGAAAAATTCTGATTGGTTGACGCTTCTGAAATGTCTACGAAAATTGTCAATCCTCCATATCTGAACAAAGAATTCACACAAAATTCTAGTCATTTCTGTTCTATTAAATACGCGTAGTCAACTCGTCTGGCAAAGTTTGGAAAAATAAACACTAAAATATTTGACTAGCGCAAAATTAACGCCAACACCGTAATATTTTCAACAGTGTACATAAATACAGCACAATTAAAACAATCTATATGACTGCTAGTTAGGATAAATGGGTGCAGTTTTTCAAAACGGTGTGTGATCGCATGGGGTAAAATCGAGCAATCCTGATTTTATGGCAATTATTTAGTCTGGCATCTATGGAAAGGATAAGAAAGTTTTGCAACACAGTCATTTAATAAACTTTTTGCATAACATAGATAACTAACTGGCTTTTTAAGTATTGCATTAAAGTTTCCTGTGTTAAAAAAATAATTTCCGATGGAATGACAACGAGTAATATTTCATACAGACGGAAACAAACCACTGCTGGGGAATCCCACTAGGACTAAGTGAATTTTCGAAAAGGGATAAGGTGAAAAGAATCAATTGTCATTCATTCTTCACCGTTTCTTTTTTTGACTTTATGAAAGTGTTGGAATAACAAGAAAGTAAGGGGAAAATTAACACCTCATGGGGTAATACCGATCAGTTTGAGAAGTAAAAGAACAAAGAACATGCTCATAGAACAACGTAGAAATATGACATACTCATATTTCTACGTTGGTTTTATTGAAAATTATGGTGAGAAACTATAAAAAAAAGTATGGCCTGGCGAGAGACAGCAATATAACTCCAAATACCTCCAGAGCGCTATCAGGGCAGTAAAATAGAGCACTTCATCCATAATGAAAGCATCAGAACACAATGGGGTGCCGTATTCAATACTTCAGAATACTTTAAAGAACCGGAAGTTTCTAAGGAAGAGAAAAGGTGGCTTTTGTATTTCTCCAAGTTGACGAAATTTAGGAAATTTCCAAAAACCGAATTATACAGCTGGTCATAGAAGGGGAAGGTAGGTTTTTGAACTGAGAGGGGAGCGCGTTGAATGAAATTTTGTTTTAGTTTATTAAATTATCATAGTCCAGAAAATTTACTTAGTAACTTAAAGTCAACTATTAGCTCTTCTATGTTGTTAAGAAATGTGAATCAAGAAGAAATACGTTCAATAATCAAAAAGCTAAAAACTCAGCTGACATGTATGGTGGTATTCTTACTGAAGAGATTATCTCATATATTGAGCAATTAGTCAATGAATGCTTCACAAGTGCTAGATTTCCTGAAGAACTGAAGATTGCCAGGGTCGTACCAATATTCAAGACTGGTGATCGAAACGTAATGAACAACTATAGACCAAATGTTGCATGTGCTGTTAAATATTTTCGGAGCCCCAGTTTATAAGCTTTCTTAAGAAACAAAAAATAAGATATTTAACAATGTGCTGCATGATTTTCGCTGCAGTAGATCAACAACTACGGCACTGGTTAAGACGGTGGATGAGATTGCCAAGCAATTAGACAGCGGTAATGAGGTACAAATGTCACTATGTGACCTCAGTAAAGCGTTCGATACAATAAATCATATATACCTCCTTCAGAAATTTCATCATTATGAAGGCGTTAATAAGATCTTATCTCGGCAACACAAAACAATCAGTGGAATGGAATGGGGAGAGATCCAATCTGGAATTACTTACCTGCGGAGTACCCCAAGGATCGGTTTTGGGCCCTATCCTCTTCATCGTTTACGTGAATGATTTACCGGCCAATACCTCATCAGCGGAAGTATGCCAGTATGCGGATGATACCTCTATCCTCACGGCTTCTGATGACCACTGGGACCTTCGGAGTAGAGGGGAGGTAGCAGTCATGGAGGTTGAAGAATGGTTCGCTGCGAATGACCTGAAAATGAATGCGAATAAAAGAAATCACATTATGATCACTACCAAGAACACCTCAAAGTCTTCGTCGATAAAGTTTCTAGGGATAACGACCAATAACAATCTTAAGTGGGATAGACATATCAGTAACCTTATCACAAAATTATCTAGTACGGTTTATGTGATACGTAGAATAAGGAATCTCTCAACTTACCAAGCCGCAAGAACTGCATACTTCGCCTTCTTCCATGCTAGAACGAGCTACGGCATACTGCTATGGGACTTTTCAACTGAGTCCGAAGTTGTTTTCCTAAAACAAAAGGCGGCGTTACGAGCAATGACGATGGCAGACTATCGTGAAAATTACAAGAGCGTCTTCAAACAACATTCCTTGCATTTTTATACTTACATGCTTGGTGTACATGTCATCATGACAATTTTCCCAAAAAACTCCGCATATCATAATTATCCTACGAGATCCCGAGACAACTTGGTACTGAATCGACATCGAGTCGATAGGTCAAGAACATCTACTAACTACATAAGCTTTGCAACTGTATAACCATCTGCCCGCCAGAATTCGGGCTCCCAAGGACAAGTTACGTAAACGGTTCAATAATGCAGTACTTCCTATTACGTATTGCAGGGCGAGCGCGCCTATTTTCAAATTTGAAATTTCCCGCTGTACTAGCAGATGGCGCCACCCCTAGATCGCGAGACTGCTCACAGAGAGCGCTAGTATACGGTGCGTCAATTCGCAATGGAAACGGCTAGCATGAATTTGCTAGAATCTTCAAAAAACATATAGATTTCTCCTCGAGTCCGGGCGGCAAGTGTAAAATGTCTTATGTGATCTGTCGAAAGCATTTGATTGTGTTAATCATGATCTTCTATGTGAAAAGCTAAAACGAGCTACAAGGTGACATCACCCTTATTGCCCAATAACATAGATGTTCCTCAAGGGTCTGTACTTGGCCCACTACTTTTTTTATTGTTTTTAAACGACATTTTTGATTTCTTTTGTAATTTCATGGTTGTATGCTATGCCGATGATATCACCCGTAATAATTTCGGAAAATGAAAACAATATTGAAGCCCTTACAAATATTACGCTGGACAAAATTTTTGCATGGCTTTGTGCTAATAAGCTATCATTAAATTTTAAAAAAGCAAAATACATCTCTTTTCATGCTTTGTAAAAAAAGTTGGATACACGTTTATTGATACACATTACTAATGAGCAAATAAAATCCTCTGAATCGGTAACCCTTTTCGGTTTAACTACACCGACCTTAAATTCGGATAATCATTGCCGATCATTAATATCGACCTTGAATAAATCTATTTTTAAACTTAGATTACTTAAAAATATAGTTGAGCCACATATCTTGAAACAAGTATATTACGCCGAATTTCATTCTCACCTACTCTACGGACTTCTACTTTGGGGATCATGTGCCTCTGTAAAAAAAAAGGTATTTCTTAAACAAAAAGCGGCGGTTAGATATCTAGCGGATGTTACTTAATTGACGTCATGTAGGCCTTATTTCATTTTCTTGAAAATATTAACACTTTGTGAATTATATATATTGGAAAGTAGCTGCTATGTACATAAACACAGAAGCACTTTTATTAACAAAAACAAAACAAACATAAATTTAAATTAAGAAATCCGCTAATTCATTCTGCTAAGCATCATCTGAAGTCAACAGCTGAAAGTATAGAAGTGTTAGGAATTCATATTTATAACTATCTGCCTAACAATTGGAAAACTTTTACTTCTAAAAAATCTAAACAAACAGTTAAATCTTGGCTGCGTACTGAATGCTTCTATACAGTCACAGAATTTTTTGAATTCAAGTTTTTGTGACGCATTTCATATCTTGTCTTGGAAATAAGGATTTAAAAAAAAATTAAGCGCGCATGTAGGGATCAATCAGTCTATATCGGTAAGCGCATAGTGAGAAGTCGAAGCGAGCTGCCCAAATTAATATCAGTGAATATAAGTCATAAAAGTGATTAAGTGAAAGAGAGAATAATAGTATAATAAGTGTTTCAAGTAGTGTTTAGTTATTTATTAATTAGATTAGTACCTATTCATTTATTTTATTAGACTTTAAGTGTCGAAATAAATACTATTTATTAAATACATCACCGTGGTGATTAAACCCCGAAAACGTTACAATATATTGTTTTTTCGATATACTTTTGGACAAACTGTATAGCTATTACGATATCCATCCGACTTGACCGTGAAACACGAAGATTTCGCGAAACAGATTCGGCCACGAATTTCGCTTCCTTAACAGGAGAATGCGTGACCCGATATTAGTGTATTCCACACCCATTTGTCATACTGAACGCCGTACGGGCGTTTTTCATTCTGATTTATGCTTACGGAACACATCGGCGTCGTTTATAATACGTACTTGCGTATATGCGGTTTTATCTGGAACGAAAAGCCGTACGAACCGAAGTAAACATTTTTCCTTTTTTTTTTGCGCCCAGAATAATTTGTCCGCTTTTTCTCTTCCCCGTTGTTTATGGTTGTCGTTTTTCGGTACCCCGTTTGTACTTGCACATATCTCGCCTTATTAAAATTCATGCGTGTTCTACTTTTGTGGAGCTTGCTGCATGTATTGTACATAATTTTCAAATATGAAACTTGTTTATTTTTAAAATAATCTGTGTTGTTGTAAAACAATTATATCGGCCTCACGTGCTGGTCTTGTGGAAGTCTTGATTTACCAAATTACAAAGAAAAAAAAATATTTTGTAAATTTTCAAACAATTATAAGGTTTCGCAGGACAAGTTGTTGAAGGTTGATATAAGAACATCGCATTTTTTTGCAACAAAATGTAATGGCTTTCGTTGTACACTTTATGTTGACAGAATCTATGTATTACAGTAGTATTAAGGGTGGGCAAAAAGTGGTGGGGACAATACATTTTTCATTTCCTCAGTTTCTCGAAAAATGAGAATATTTAATTATGTTTTAAGTTATGAAATAAATCTGTATTCCACATTAATCATAATAAAGAAATAGGAAAAGGATCTGTAATTGAATAACGGCGAAGAAGAAAAAATCGGTTGAAGAGTGTCATTATGATCCTTACGTTTTGTATATTATGTATGTGTAAGAAAAATTGAAAAATATTCACTCATTTGGGAGAAACTTAGGAAAACGCATTTTGTAAACAAGAGGGGGATCCTATAAAATTTATGATTTCATGCCCATCATAGAAGTGTAGCACTTTATTCGAAGATGGCGCTACAGAATTTTAAAAAAAATAATTTTGTTAATGTAGATTGAATCCATTGCTGATAGCCTACGTTAACTGCATTTTCATTAATAACAATACCGAAATTTCTGTTAATAAATGGAAAAAACTGAAAGATAAATTGTTACATTCCAGTTATGTATTCCTGCGTTAGTCCAATTATTTCTTATAAAAATCACTCACAATTGAAAGGTAATTCGTTATAAAGTATTTATTTTTCTCATAGCTACAATTGTACTATACAATAAAATAACTGCGTATATACAAATATTTTATAGTAAAGAAAATAATAGTGTATATAGTTATACATGTCAGAAGAATAATAATACAGAAAGTGCTGAATTCAAGTATAGGTACTTAATTACGGGCAAGCAAGTAAATCGAGTTATTTAATGATCATCAATAATCGAATGATGCCTTGTCCATCATTTAATTATATCCACCACTACCTTTTTATCAGTTATCTCCTCTGTCTGTGTTCCATATCCTCCAGCAATTAATTCTCTAATATTTTATTTACACCCTTACGACAAACCATGTCTCTCCAAAGTACTAAATTGAATTTAAAAAAGTAATTGTGCAATTGTCATTTGCACAATATTCCTCGCGATATAATTATTGTATTTTCTCCAGAGGAAATATCCTAGATAAATTGGAAAAAATATGAGATGAGCTCAGCCTTTTTGAGAACCGCAGTATTGGCTATATGGATCTTGAATGACTGCAGATTTACGTGGAATATATATTTTTCTTTGCAGACTACATTTTCTTATTTCTTAAGATGCCATTTTTAGGTTATGTCACTGCACAAAACACGTCAATATCACGAAAGATTGACCTTTTCTAGCAATAATAGCTATATAATAAATTGTTGCAACTAACTTATTTTGTTGAATAGATTAACACCTTTCCATGTATTATTTTGACAAAATGTATGCGTCTGTACTCGCAATAAGTGCCTTTTAGATTAGACTTACACAACAGTGCGATCCTCAGAGCGGCTGGGCTCAGAATTATTTTGTTTTGGTAACAGAGATAATATAACCAACATGGACATTTGCCACGTATCTTTCATCGAATATTCTACAACAGCGCTTTTTCTATAAAACAAATAAATAATCTAGTAAATAGGCAAGCACAGATAAGTCTCGAGCACTCTCAATTCTCCCTACAAAAAAAAAAAAATTACTCTGATTCCATTTCACGCTCATTTATTGTTATGTTTATCTGTTTATGTTCAAAAATGACATACGAACTTCATATGCCTTGCATTCATCGGCAATTCCCGGCGTCGCGCCGACACGAAAATTTCCTGCTTCTTAGGCGGTAAATACAAATCAATTTTTTTTAATAAATTGAAATAAGTGTACCGATACAAAAAACAAATACAAAAAGAACAATAAAAATAAAGTTCTTTTTAAATTCTATTGATTCAATAATATAATAATAGTAATATTTCATGTAATAATTCCTCTAAACAAAACTTTTTCCTTTAGCTACCCTCTAAAAAGGGAATTTCTCTCTCATGATGCACAAAATGACTAAAAATAGCACCGATCCTTGTGATTCATTCGACTTGACCACGTGATACATCCATGTGTTTACATTACAAATATACGAATGTATATATTATTTTTCGCCCAAAACTTTTGAAACAAGGCTGCGCCATTACATTTCAAAAGCTTGTTAATTTCGCACCTATTTGACAGAAACGATTTTTTTTATGTTTGTACGCCCCCTTAAGTGCAGATCACTTGTTGCAAAGAGTACGTTTAGGCCAGTGGTAATAGTCGCAACTAATAGTCAACAAAATATTTACAGTATTTTTCCTACTATTGCAAATCTGTGTAGTGATTCCATTTCCTTAGTTGCCAAAAATGTTAATTTTCACTCTTAATACGCTAAAAAAATTGGTAGCTGTCAAAAAGGTAACGGACATACGGATTCTTTTTTATTTCTGGTGTCCTATTTTAATTTACAACGATAGATATTATAGAATGAAAATTAAATATTTGTTTCATTATTCCTTATAGCAATAAATTAAATAGTAGCTTATGTAGATTCCTAATCTAGCGAACTAATCCCTTGCAACACAGATGCAGGGAGGGGAGGGAATATAAAAAATAAATTGATAAAAATTATACTCGGGAAATGTTAATTTGCTGATTGAAAAAAATACATTCCTTAGTATTTTTTTTAATTAATTTATCCGTTGCTTTCTTGTGGCGTATAACGAAATATTGTGAATGCACAATTGAATACATTTTAAATCCGACCGCCTATCTGAAAAGAATTTATTTCACAAGGTTGTATGGTCCATACAATTCCCACCTAAAATTCATTTAACCCTAAACCTACCAAGGTGTGCTTTTGAGGCACAATTGATTTTGAAATTGCTGGAACTTTTGTAAGTTAACTGCCCACAGACTGGAGGATTTTTTGTATTCTCAAATAAACTATTTAACATAGAATGACATAAAATTTTTTTAAAAAATTTTTCCTATTTTACTAAAAAAATTAAACATAATTTACCGACACATCCTACCAAGGTGTGTCTTTGAGGCACATACTGTTATTATACTATAAAATGCATTGCTACGTTATTTAAAGCTAGGGTTGTGGTAAATCCCCCGTAATAAGATATGCTTTATATTTCGGACTTCCCCTTGTATGTAAGAACTTCCAGTTGCATATGAAGGGGAATTCCCTAAATGCGTTTTTGCTAAACAGTCAGCTTACAAACTGCATTGCTATCAGTGTATTTGTGACTTTCCTAACGAACGCATTGGCCGTTTTAGGTGTCTATTGGTTTATTTTATTTCTTTTACCTAGTGGGAGTATAGTATAGACCAGGTAAGCAAAATAAAGTTTTGATTGACCCCAGTAAAAATATGATTTGTTTTATGCTTATTTGGTTCGAAATTTATGCAGAAAGTATGACCGATTTGGTTGACTGACCCACGCCGGCCACTAATTAAAAGGAGTTGGCTCGATGCATTGTACGAAAGTGATGAGGATTTGGAAGGAATGTAAATGATGGTGAAGATGAAGAGAAGCCAAATGACGAAAACTCTTCTAGTGAAGCGGATTATCAATGAAATACTGGCGATGAAAAAGCGATGAACAAGAAGGAAGTGACGATAGTGATGCTAATTGATGAACCGCCCGGCCATTTCGCAAACTTTTATTGGAAAGATTGTACCGAGTGGAATGCCACGCCGATTGCCAAGGGAAAACACGTGCACACAACATTAATTACAACAGCTTTGAACAAAGTGAAACTTCCACCTGGAGTGCATGCTTTGATACTCCTTGTGACGCATTTCAATTTGTTTTTTGATGATACGGATTGGTTATGGTATATGTGGTTACTTTCACAAAAAACGAAGACTCGCAAAATTTTCTTACGAAGAAATTACAACAGGAATTATATGGGGCAAATTAGACGTTCGTAGTTTGAGTTGCTTGCATAAAAGTCATACTTCATTGATACAAAACTACGTTGAATCAAGTACCAACCACAGGGAGTCTTTCGGCTCGAGAAGTAAGAAAACGAAAACGGTGCTATATTGCCCATCAAAGAAAGCAGAATGTCAACACAGTTATGTGATATATGTGTAAGCAAAACGTTTGTGGTGAAACATTCAGAGAAAATACTCACGTGCACAATTGCAAACTACATAAATAACTTTCAAATATTTTACTATCTTGTACTATTTTTAAATTATATCTTCTGACACACAATATTCTTCTATATGTTTTAATCTTACTGTATACCTACTACATTGGAAATAAATAATGCATATTGCTATTATTTACATCAACATGTTTACAATATAGATGTTGTGCCTGTGAGGCACACCTTGGTAGGACACGTTACGATAAAACTTTGGTACGACTAGGGTTAAGAAAACCCCATTGTATTTTCGGTAATTATGTTTTGCGACAGCTACTAATAGAGATTCCGTTTTTCCACCAGCTCAAATAACCGAGTTACCTTTAATCGATTCTAAGAAGTACCAGTTACAGACTTGCTGTAGTAAATCAATCGACCTTTCGTGGCCAAAAGGTAAGGTATTAAGCAGAGATTAAGAGCGAAAGAGGACATACTTTAAATAGCAATGAGCTAGGCGAGGGACTATAGTAATAAGGGGTTAAAATTCAAGGCGGGTTATAGGTGAATATTGCTTAACAAACAGAAATAGTAAGAATTCCCAGATGGAGAGGTACCCCGTTAAGTACTTTAATTAAATTTCTTAGAATATACTTCAGAAAACTTTTACTACTTGGTTATAAAACAATTAAGCGTAAAGACTATGCAGAATGAGTTTGTAATTTTTCTTTTAAGAGAATTTCTACATTTTCCTTTCATCTGGAATTAAAAACAAATTGTTTTAAAAATAAATTCACAGATATTATCTTGTAAAAGTATATAATTCAACACACAAAACCTTGTGTGACATTATAGTATTACTTTCTTACTCTTGGTGGCGCATAAGTCGGCTACATCCACTTTTTCCTTACTTTTTTTCTTAAATATATAATTCATATAAAAGATATAAAATAAAAATGGCAAACTACAAAAGAAAATCTAGAAAGCCAAGAAGCAACTGCAGAAAATAAAAGACGTGACCAACGCTTATTTGTAGAAACCCATTATATTAAATGAAAATGTTTCGCTTGTCGAAAGATATTCAAACAAAGGTAAAAATGGTTATTTTTATCTCATATAAACTGTATGTACAAATATATCAATATTCTTAGATTTTAGTAGCATCGAATTTTAATAAAAAAAATATTAAACAAACTTTTAATAAAAAGGAACTTTGTATCATACTAAAACAAAATTTCATGTCTTGATTTTATCAAGACATTTCTGTTATTCAAACATGTTATCAGGGCAAGTGGAACAGTGAAATGTTGGCTGATTATTGTTGGACATTAATATCAGAAAGTACCGTAGAACAGTATAAAAGAAAAGTAAAAAGAAAAACATTAATTATACATACATTAAATTAATTAACATAATTTACGTACCTAATTTATATTATTCAATTTATTTTTCAATAACGTTTGTATCAAAATTTGACGTGCCAGAATAATTTTTTATTGTTATTATTTCGACTGTAAGAGAAAGTAAATCTGTACATAGTTATTAAGAAAAATTAAATTAATTAAAATTTGTTACCTATAGTGTTAATAACTAAAGATGCTTTTTCGCATTCAAGAATTGATTTGAAAAATTATTGAAAGCCATTACTACTTAAGCATTCTACAATTTTATATATAAAATGCGCAGTTGGTACATACATAGAGTATTATACTTCTTAACTTCTTAACAATACTCAGAAAATTAAATAACCCTCAATCGTACATACCTACAACGCCATTATCCCCAAAATGATTACCATGCAATTTTCAGAATCAAACTTTGATCGATGCGATTTTAACAACGAGATTGTTTACACAGTTGGTTCTTCGCACTTTTCCCTTCTTCTTATTCCCATTAAGTCGACGTGAACGCTTTTTTTCCTATTCCCAAAAGACAGATCAGTCACACCCTAGCGATAATCGTTTGCTAAAAATTGCTACACAACTCGTAAATGATAAAATAATTACCATCAAACGGTTTCCGAGGCCAGATTAGCACGATTAAAGAGCGTTTCCCACAGACCACGTGTTAGAGACGGGTTGGAACGCGCCGCAGGGTGCCTCAGGGCCGTTATTTCGGACCCTAAAGATAGAGTTGATGTACATATACACACAATTTAATGTACGCGTCTATATTTTATCGGTATACAGTGTGGTGATTATGCGATAGGTAGTGGAATTTATAATTAGTGTATTATAATATATACAAGGTGATTTTAAATATATGTGACAAATTTTATGGGATGTTAAAAGTTTTTTTTTCTAGGAAACAGACATTTTCCTGTTAATATTCGCGTAAAATGCATATACTAACATTTTGACATTTTCTTCCATCAAATTACCAAGAAAAAATACGCAAATCTTTTAGTGTGTACATTATATACAGGGTGTATTCATTATATACAGGATGGTTCCAAATATATGCGACAAATTTTATGGGATGATTTGTGTAATATTCGCGTAAAATACATGCACTAACATTTTGACATTTTCTTCTATCAAATTACCAAGAAAAAATATGTAAATCTTTTAGTGTGTACATTTCCATTATTACTATTTTGGAATTGGTTTTTATTTTTGTCCTCTGAAAAATAAAAAATAGTCGAATCAAAATTCCGCGAAACTAAGATATGGTAATATAATTTAAAAATCACATAAACACTTCAATTCAAAATATCAAGTTGTTTCACAATTGTTAATACACAAGATCCATATCACGGTCTCTACACACGGTAAATAATTTACATTTCAGAAAAATCAGGTTTCAAAAAGAATAAACACTTTGAAGCAAACATATAAATCATCTAATTTATTAAAAAAAAGTATTTTGTTGAAACATGTATTTAATTAATTCAAATATCATGAAAATTTTGCTTTAAATAAGAACTGATTAGATTCCAAACAAAATTCTCATTCATATTCAACTTTAAATCAAACAGTAGCCGATCGTTTGTTTTTGGGGATTTTTTTTTTGAAATTAATAGACTTGAACCATAAATACGAACAATTGAAAAAATCGAATCTAAATTGATAAAAATTACATCTGTCAAACTAGTGACATCTATCAGCAAAAACAGAAAATTTCAACTCTTCAAAAAAAACCTGTAATCAGTTGTCAAAATAGATTCACTAAATTTTTAATTGATTTCAATGCAAATCACATACAAAATATAAAAGAGATATTCAATATTTGAATGAGATATAATTTTACATTAAATATCAAAATATTTGATACCGAGAAGTGCCTTGAAGTTAGGAAGATTCAATACTACCAACCGGTTCATGAATGCTGACGATCGACGAATGCCGTAATATTCGTGTAATACGAAGATTTTGGAAGGCCATGACCTAAAAATAAGGTTTGTTTTAAAAGAAAAAGTGAAAGAGAAACGCGTGGATAAGAGAAGAAAAAGGGCGTATGTTTGAAACTACTCCCAGAGTAAGTGAATAAAAAGTTTCACACAAAAAAACCGACCAGAAATTAAAATAAAAGGTTATTCCAACGGTAGTAGTGTTTAACAATTAAAATGAACATTTAAAAACAAAAATACAACTTACCCAAGATATTGAGGCGTTCAGAATATTCTAGAAGAAAGAAAATCATCCATCCGGACATTTTTCAAGTTCTGAAAAGCGTAGAGAGAAGCTAGGAGGCATCACTATCATTTTAAAGTGACCAGATCACAGGATTCTGAAGATTTTACCGTCAACAAGGAGGCAGTCCATGAAATAAAAAGCCTGTAGTTTTCATTTTATAACACGCGTGTGATTAAGAGCTCAGAATTCATATCTAAAACGATATACGTTAAGTAAAAGTTATACGAGACGAATCCCAAGGTATAAAGCAGTAATATTTTATAACAAATTACCGCAGGCAATAAAAAAATTGCAATCGTTGAGAAGAATTTAAGTTCAGGTTAAAAAAAATTCTTCTCGAAAAATGTTATTACACTATCGAGGAATTTGTGGAAAGTTAATTAAGGTAGTTATCTTAGCATCGTCATTTTTAGTTATTGGTTCTATTTTGTGTAATTTTTATTCATTGATTTTACATTATATTAGTCGTGTAATTAATTTTCTGATTATGTCTATGTTCTCCATGAACCATGACATAAAATAAATACATAAATATAAAACAGTTAAAGAATAATCTAATATTTAGAAACATTTCATTTTACTATAAAAAAAATACCAAATTGGTTTACATTGTATTAATTAGTTTAGTTATTCGTTAATGCATTTTAAAGTTCGTATTTATCATTCAAGTCTATTAATTTCAAAAAAAAGTCCCCAAAAAAAGAAACTATCGTCTACTATTTGATTTAAAGTTGAATAATAATGAGAATTTTGTTTAGAATCTAATCAGCACTTTAAACAATTTTAAACAGTTCATGTTGTGTATTGTTTGGGGAATTTGTGACTGATTGAAACAACTTTTAATTATTACTGATTCACTATATTCAACTACAGTTACACGGCTTACACGTTACATTATATTTGTATATGTTGTTCCATGCTCATATGCCACGACGTATGTCGCATATCTCTCGCGTGCCAACGCCATCTATACTATACAACAGTTCAAACAGAGTTTAGAGGTTAAGTTGTAGAGATAATGTTGTAAAAGAGTTAAAATATTTGTTAATATCCAATTTCCATCTAAATTTCTATTTAATGAACCACATTTATTTGATTTACGATATACGAGTTAGAATCTACCTGAGAAACTGTGTTTTCCTTGATAATCGGCTATTTCTTTACACCACATTTTTATGTCGACCATCATTAGATTTGGCGGCAAATACTTACCCCTTCTAAGCAGATAAACAGGAATTTTTACAGTTTACACAGTGGTCACACTATCGAAAAATTTGAAAGGCGCCAAATAAGTTGCAAATACCCCAGTGACCAACTATATTTATGTCATATATATTATAATATGTAAAAAATATTAAATCTTTTCTTGAATATTAGTTATATTATTATAATATGCATAAAATATATATATAGAAAATATTTAGGAAAACATTTAAAATATATATGTTATGTAGCATTAATAATATTTTATTGCAAATGTTTTCTCAATATATTTTTCATAACTCTGCAAGAATATTTTGCTTTGAATTTCTGTAAATATTTATTTCATATAAAAAAACAGATAGAATTTTTGCTTTTGTACATTTGGTGCGTAGGACGAATAATATAAAATGGGTAAAATATACATACATATTAAGTAGGTATGTACCTATTTAAAATGATAGTTTAAAGATTAAATTAGATAATATATATCTAATATGATTTAATTTGTATCTAAGTTGAGCGCTGTAACTTTTCTATTAATATATCTGTGGTTTGTATTATATTAATTTTGTAATATTTGTAAGTTGCGATACGTCACCACAACACCTCTATTCATTACGGTGCCGGTGTTATGTGATTTAGTATTGTTTATGCGTCTATGGATTAGGTACATAGAATGCATACGCGCACGTGCGTATCATCAACGTTTTCATTCGTTTGTCCGTTACATGCTATAGTTTATAATAGTATACGATTAGGGCAGATTAAGGTTAACTGTGTAATTATTGTTGCGAGGTGTGTTTTAGTTTTTTGTGGTGACTACGAGGTAAGCAAACTTTGAACACGTCATGGCATTTATAAGATAATTGAATGCTCAATATCGCTATGTACAGAAATCGTTTAATAATATAATTGTAGGAATTTTATGCATCATATATGTACTGCATCTCCAGATAAATTGCTAGTTGATTTGCTTAAGAGATTCATCTCGGTAGATAAGCGTCATAACCTCAAATAGAGGTTAGAATACTTGTGTTGTTTTATTGTTTGTACGTAGAATGTTTTCAAATATTATGAAATAAAAAATAAAGTATCGTAAGTATTAGAATGTAGCTACCACTCCAATTATTGTAAATGCTCCAAGGATATTAGTAGGTGTTAATAATATTGTACGATGTTTTATTCATGGTATGATCTAATAAATGGCATTGTTTTAGAGGCCACAAGGAAACGCCATGAGAGCGCCACTACCGAAGATTATGAAAAAAGCCATAGGGTTGTACCTGGCACCAGCCAAGGCTAGACTTAAAATGAGTATTTTTCATTTTTATTGGCTTATCAAATAAAATGATAATAAATACGTTTGTTTTTTATTAGAACACTTCATTAAAAAATAGTGATTAATTTGATAAACCTTCAGTATGCCTTAAGAGATGCCAGAATTATTGATTATTAACTTGTATGGTGAGTGTGAAAAAACAAGTTCTTGCCTTTTAGATAACTCTATGTATGTTTCAACTTTTCATTATCGACGTTATACATTCTAAATAGCCAAGAACAATTTAAGTTCATTTGGCAAATTAAACAGATTGCATAAAAAATCTCAATTTTCATATAAATATTTTACAAATATTTTAGAAAAAATATAGCGCTTACATTAATTTTAAAATATGGAATAAATATTTTCATTGAATATTTTATCTATATTTAGAAAGAAATATGAAAAATATATTCAAAAACTCTCACGAAAATATTTATAAATATTATTTTAAAAATATCTATGTAATATTTCTGGCTGTTAGGGTACAGTCAAGCTAAGTGATTCTATTCGGATATCGTTATTTCGAATCCATTAACGATCATGATATTTAAAAAACGACCTTGAGATTAAAATCTATTGACAATGTAATTATTAATGTTTTTTCTTATTATTACAATATTTAGAAGCCTAATCGGACTGCATAGCCGGAACGTCACTTAATCTCCCATAAGTAAACCGTATGACTTCCCAGAGAGGTTGTAAATCTTCAGTTCACGGACTGGGCAATGACGAGGCACCATAATAACAGACCTAGATCACGAATTTTTCAGATGATTCGTGATTTACGACGAGTGGCAACGGACATCCAATAACCGGTAGCTGCTAAATGCACGGACGATAATCCTTTAGGCCCGTGGGGAACGTTTTCCACCTAAACCGAACTAGACGGGAAGATCTGGGCCATAAATCGCCCGTCGAGAGCGGTCTTGTACCGGCCAACAACTGCGGTTACTCTTCCGATTACCTACTGATGCTTGCTTGTTGTTCGCCTTTCGTCTTTGACGTGTTTAAGAATGGCGAGCACTGGAAGAATTATTCGTGGAAAATCGGTATAGAAACAGTGGTGCGTGAAGGAAGGTTCTGTCTTGTAGAATGCGGAGTTTTTGGAAAATAATCATGTCAAAACAATCTGCTTGCTTTAGTATGTGTGTTGGTTAAGAGGTAATTGAAATCGGTGCTGCCATTCATTGTAAATTTTACAAGGAAATAGTCAAAAGGTTATAATCCACTGCAACTAGTGAAATGTAATTTTACCCTAAAGATTGTAAATTTAGTTTAAAATGTCAAATTATATCAGAACTAGTAATACTCAAACAAGTGTATATATTTGTTATTTGATCTGCCATCGTCGCATTTTTTTTTTTAATTGAAAATTAACTTTACATATTATTGTAATTTTGCCGCATTTCAAGTAACGCTAAATTTAAGCTAAGGTATGTGTGATAAATATACAGCGTACTGCTTGAACTCTGACAAGCATAAAGTTTTAAAGAAATTAAAAAAATTGACAATTAATTTAGCTAGCTCAGCGTATAAAAATTTAAAAGGCGCAAAAGCACAAATAACCTCAAGGTTATTTCAGAATTGACTAATCATGAAAACAAAATGTGGGCGAAAATAAATTGACTTTCTTTTAAAATCCCCAAAGATTGAAATGGTTGATTCAAAAATAAAAGAACTGTAATTTTAAAATGATATTTATATATATTCATTAATTTTATAGTATAAAAAGAAAAAAAAAACATTTAATTACAATTAACAGGGGTAAAAAAACCATGGACTGAAAGTCCTGGATTAAAACAAACCCTGCGTGAATCTAAAAACTACGAGAGGACAATTATAAAACTCCTTAACAAACAAAATGGAAGATTTTTCTAGAAGGAATATCTTTAAATCACAAAAAAAAAATCCACGTGGTCTCAAAAAAAAAACAAAGCAAACTAAAATTAACTTTAATCACACGTGGAGAAACAAATAAAATCAAAATGAAATCCAAATTCAAGCTCAAAGCTTCTCTTCACCTACCCCGAGGTGATAAAGCTACAATTAATTTGAAAACTAACAAAAAAAACGGAAAATTTACACTCCAACGCGGAAACTTCTAGAAACAAATTATTAACGGGCCTTACATATAAATTGTGCACAACATATAACACAATTAATAAAAAACTGAGTTGTCTGAATGATGATCAAAATAACAAAATTAAAGAACAAAGCTTTTATAATGGAAAGATTGCAAAATGGGTGCAATGAACTAAAAATTTACATATTACTTAACGCGACATCAATTCGTAACTGCCCTCAAAGAGGCCCTACACGCGTACAAATATTAAATTTACCAATTGCGCGCGCTGCAACAAACGCAAAAGATCATCGAAGATGATTTAAGAAGGAAAAACTACAAGATACACAAATGCTAAACATATTAAAGAGTGAGAATAAAATAAATGACTGAACAATTAAATAAACAAACAAATCAACTAACAAAATTTATGCAAGATAAATAAATTAACTTCTGTGAGAATTGCGCGCGGCATGGCCAAAACTGATCTTCGAAAATAA